>MTQE01001795.1:2225590-2248710 GCA_014337955.1 Aspidoscelis marmoratus
TCAACAACATGGATAAGCGACAGAACTTTTGTCAGGCACTGTAGATTCTGACCATTCCATTCACAATAAAAACCCCAGAACATAAATACAAGGTTCTTTAGCAATTTACAGTTTATTAAATCATTTGTCACATTCTGAACTGGGGCTAGTCAACAGCACTTTGAACAGGGAAGTATAGAAGAACTAACACTGTTCACAAAAGCTGTTCTCTTGAATCCAGCTGCTCAGAAGAAAATTAAGATTTTGTGTGTGTGTGTGTTGGTAGAAATTCTGTGCATACTCAAGAAACATTTTATTTTAACTCTAGTAGTAAAACAGAATGACTCTGTGGCCTTACAGATGGTGTTAGGCTCCATTCCTCAACATCCCAGTTGCTATTATGAAGCTTCTTTTCCTTTCTTTGAAAATCGGGAGCTATGGGCCTTTTCACACTTACCAGCTAAGTACAGTATAACAATATCGTGCTAGGCTGGTAAAGACACAGTGAGGTGACAGCAATTTGCTGTCTGAGTGCTGGAAAAGCCCCATACCGGGCTGGGCCAAGCCAGGCCAAGTTGGATTGCCATGGTAACAACCAAGGCAACATTCAGCATGCACTTAGACATCACCATGGTGATCTGGACACTGTGCATGACTGCACAGCCACGCCCACATACCATGTTGCATCCAGAAGAGAGTATAGACGCTGCTGTTTCGGAGACAGCTAGACTCTCCTGGTCAAGCTGGAGATGGCTTTTAATCATCCACTACAGCTAGATGGCTCTGGGGAGGCGTTATCCCACTTCAAGGTTGCAGCAGCATAGACTGGATAGGCCTGAGTGGTGAGCAGACTGGCTCATTAACAGGTCCCTCTATGTGTCAAGTCTGAAAGGAGATTCCAGTGCTAAACAAGGCTTAAATCCAGTTCCCACTTAAGTGGATCTAGCCTGGATCAAAAGTCTTGGCATCCATGGCCTCAAATGTCCATCCTTTACCAATTACTCCCAAAATATCAATATCAAAAGGGTGTGTTTATAAACAGAACTCAAAGAAATAAAGCCCCAAGTATTGGAAGAACAGACTTCAGCTTTGAACAAGAAGAAATTTATTTCACCACCAAAGGAGGATGCACAGCTGCAGAGCTGAGGGAGCTTCCACATGGTTAAAAAGGATCTTCTGCTGCAGGCTGGGGGAGGCCGCAAACAGCCACACAGAATGCACACAGAGTGTCATCAGTTCCATGAGCTGCTCAGCGGATCTGCGGGAAGAAGAGGTTGAACCATAACCTTGCCCAAAACACAGTAGTTTCTTCAGGAATTAGCACTGCATCCTCAGCCCCTCATGCAATCTCAGCAAAGTCAAGCGGCACTCACTTTGTTTCTAGAAAAGCCCTGATTTATTCTGTCCAATGATGGCTTTTTAGAGGACCATGGAACTGCAAATGGCTGGATTAATTTTAGAATGATGCCAGTGACTTTTGGGACCAAATAATAAACACAGGAAAAGAAAGTTAACGGAGCTATGGACAAGGTCAGGAACCTGTGGGTGAAGAGTTATCATTTCTGCTTGCAGCCGGAGAAACAACAAAGCAAAAAAACCCTGGGAAATGGATGAGGCTGCAAAAAAGGAGGCAGGTTAAATTCAAAGCTTAACAAAATGCTTAGAATCACACTGGCTCGCTTACTGAACCGAACCCCAAAATTTAGGTGAAGTTCAGTTTGAAAGTAAGTCTCATGAACCTGGGATGCTTGTAATAAACGGGTTCATATAAACTGATTTCAGCCCATTCCTGTCTAATCTATGGGCTGAGCTCTGTTCTGATTCAACACTATGGAGTGACCTTCCAGATGAAGTTAGTAGTTTCCATCATCTCCATTAAGCTTTTATGGTCAGAACTTACTATTTCTGCAAGCATTTTGTATTATCACGATGTGTGGATTTTCACCGAATCTGGCAGGTTTTTATGTTATCACAGGTGGAATCATCGCTGTCAGCTGTCCAAGTTTTAGATGAATAAAGGGAATTAAGTTTAATAGCAGTCTTTCTAAAGATGTTGGATTCCCTTCTGCAGCAACGGTATTCATAAGAGTACCATACTAAACTCCTTTGAAGGGGATACGGCTCATTTAACATAGTGTTAAAAACATCCCATGACAGTATATATGGATATAAATGCACATAAAGAAAGCCAGTGTGGTGTAGTGGCCTGTGTCAGAGAGAACCCGGAAGCCCATGATTCAAATCCAGATACACCATGGGAGCTCACTGGGTAATCTTTGGCCAAGAATCACCTAACATATCACTCAGGGGTCCTGTGCTGGTTAGGTGGAGGGCAAGAGAGCGTGTTGTCGCCTTTAGCTCAGAGTGAGAAAGGGGAGATTTAAATGGAAAAATAAAACAAAGATAATTCTAAGACATGCCTTAGAACTAGGCAGTGTGTGCAGACTGGCAGTAAGATTGTGAAAACTTCCAGAAAGACCTCTTGACATTGGGGAATGGGCAACCAAGAGGCAAATAAGCTTCAGTCTTAGCAAGTACAAAGTGATGTTCATTGGGGAAAGAATCATGATTAGACCTATAAACTGGTGAGGACTGAGCTTTCGTCACATTTGAAACACGGCATTTAAGAGGCGATCTGACTGAAGTATTTAAAATCATCCATGGTGTGGATAAGATGGATAGAGAGAAAGTTTTTTCTCAATCACACAGCACTGGAACCAGGGGTCACTCTATGAAGCTAATGGGCAGGAGAGTTAGAACTGATGAGAAGCATTTTTCCACTCAGATGGATGGCAAAGGTCAAAGTTCCTCACGCATGGACTAAGCATTCCCCCCACATGTCTGCAGACTCATGTGAAGTGTGGATGTGTGTCCAGGTGCCGCCATCTTGAGTCCCAATGTTGGCACCAGGACAATGACGACGCATCGTGCACGCAGGCCCATGTTTCAGGTCACTTGATGCACCGGTGTGCTTGTATGGCATGTCAGATGACCTGCCCAGCACCATAGAAGTGCAGATGGGTTTGCCACATGTAGTTGCCTTGCAGTGCACTCCTGCATGGAAGCTTTAAGTCCAGATGCTCCACCCCAAGGTTACCAGAATGGAAAGGCCCCAATCCATGTATCAATGGCTACTAGAATGGATGCACTTCCTCCAGGCTGCAGAGACAGGCAGACTGCCTCTAAAGGCCATTTGCTGGGATTCAAGAGCAAGTGAAGGTTTTGCCTTTGTCTTCTGCTTGAGATGTCCATAAGCAATTGGTGGGCCACTGTGTAAGACAGGATGCTGGACTGGATGGGCTATGGTCCAGTCCAAGCAAGGTTCTCTTCTATTCTTGCATGTTCTGAAGCAAACAGTAAGCCATCATTTCTTGCCAGTGAAATTAAACTTATGTCAAAGGCTTCCTTCCCAGATACACAGGGAGAAGAGGGGAAATATAAGCGGAAACAGTATAGGTTCATGTATGCATGACTATGATTTCCGCATTTCAAACTGACCAGGTCATAACCTCAGGCTGCACTTTTTATTTTAAGGTATTAGACAAGGAGCAGTTGGTACTTCCCTTTAAAAAGGCCCTCTTTTTATTTGACCTAGAAAACAGAACCTTTCTTAAATGGCTGCAATCCAATTATTACGCAAACGTCTAGGATATAAATTATACTTAATTTTTAAATCAATAAGAAAGGGGCCTTTTGCCAGAAACACATTGTACAATTAACTTTTAGCATTACTGCAGCATTTTATTCTCCATCCTTTAGAATGGGCCCAACTCACTAGGCCATTTATCTTTTGAAAGTTCCATTGATGCTCTTCTACAGATCCCATTCATTCCTAAGGGCTGGTGAAGGAGAGTTTCCCAGTGTGATGTCCTCAGGTTCCAGCTCTCACCAGCCCAGATCAGTGTAGCAAAATGGTCAGGGATGAAGAGACAAACAGTGCAAAATCTGAAGAGACACTGGTTTGCCATCCCTCCTTTACATGGTAATGTAATGGCTGTTAGCTGAGTAATTCAAGTTACGGTATGGATAAGATATTGGCTTTTTAAAATACAGGAGGAATGTTTGGAGAGATTAACATACCAGCTGCTACTAGGCACGATGGCCTAAAATCAAACCCTCCCAGGTTCAGAGGCAATGTTTATTGCTCTACCAAATAAAAATGACTGAACTGGAATGGAGGAGTCCATAATGAATTTCTTAGCTTCTGAGAAACTGTCTAGCTGAAATGACCCAAGTGCTATAGTGGCTGAAAGACTACTGTTCAGGAAGTTCCTAATTCAAATTACATCTTTATGATAGAAATGTGCCGAATTGTCTTAACTGTGCCATTCACTCTCAGCCTTGAGTGCTCCATCAGTAACTAGCCACCTTTGCAGGATTATTATGAATCGGAAGGTACTGTATGTGAAATACTTGCACTGAACATTAGGCAGTCGGAAAAGAACAGTGGATAATTTATCAGCAGTGTATTAATACAGGGATGTGCACGAATATTTGTAACATCTGAAATCTGGCCGAATTCAGACATTCGAACTCGAACCAAATGTTACAATATTCGTATGCTGACATTCGAACAAATGCCAATGTTTCTGGACATTCGTATGAATAGTTTGGACATTTGTTAAGCTGGGAGAACGTATCAGATAAGTATCTGTTTGGATTTTTGAACACACGACTCATTTTGAATTGAATGCCCAAAAAACATTTGTGCATATCCCTAATTAATAAGGATTTAAATCAGCAAGGCGCCATGCTTCAAACCCTTTCCAACCCTTGACGTTTCCCTCTTCATCACAGGCCTCCCCACTCTGCTACCAGCTCCCTCCATGCCCTACCGTATACTTGTCCCATTTCTTCTCAGGGTCGTAGGGTTCCCATCGGCTTGCAGGGAAAATATGCTTGTTCTTCTCGTACCAGCTGCGAAGCACCACCTTGCCAGCGTGAGACTGCAAATGGCAGACACAGAAGGAGTTGGGGTGGCAGTGAACCATGGACAGGACATCTTTTCCTTTCAAGCTCCGTACAGAGAATAGACTATTTGGCCCAGATTTCAAGGCAAAGAGGGAAGAGCACAAGAGGAGGCTGCTTTACTTGGATGGTGGGAACCAACTCTCTGCATGGCATCCTTCAGAAATTGTTGGATTACAGTTAACTCAGCTCCAGTGTGTAAGGTTAATACTGTGAGCTGTGTGGTCTGACAACATTTGAAGGCAACAGAACGGGAAGCCTGCTTTATGCTTAAAAGAAGAAGAGCTGGTTCTTATACCCTGCTTTTCTCACCCCTAAGGAGACTCAAAGCAGCTGACACACCTTCTGTTCTCCCCACAACATACCCTGTGAGGTAGGCGGGGCTATGAGAGCTCAACTGGACTTCTGTAGAAGTGTGGAATCGAACTGGGAGACTACCAGATAAGAGTCCAACACTGTAACCACAAGACCAAACTGGCCACAGCTCCATACAAGAGGATGAAGAGGTCGTCTGGTCTAGGGATTCCACTGCTGCCAGCAAGGCCATGTGCTCATGTCTGTGTAGAAGCACAGCAGCCCTGGAGGCAACACAGCCCTTTCTGCCCTTGTGAGGGCTGGTGTGCCAAGGTGGTAACCCCAGTGTCACTCTTAAAAGACTGACCACCTTTGATAAGTTCCCACATTCCTTGAAGCTCACTCAGGCGCCTTTAGTGGTGAGGGTGGTGAAGCCACCTTGGGGACTGGTCAAAGGCATGCTGACCACATAGTGGAGATGTGGGGCCTATTCGCACTTGGCCTTTTTCTGGAGTATATCTCAGGATAGGGGTCTGTGTTCCTCATGCTAATGCAGACTCTGGCAGACCTCACTTTGGGCCTGCTGAAGCCTCCACTAGCATATGGACAGCAAGTCCCTATTCCAGGATATATTCCAGAATAAAGCCAAGTGCAAATAGGCCCATGGCCTTACTCTTAAAGGCTACAGTGATGAAGAAAGAAGCAGAAACTATCAAGGTATGTGAAGGAACCGGGAGTTGGGTCAGTGAAGCAGCTGTGTTATTCTGTTGAATAGAAGGGCTTATTCTTTCACCCAGGAGGGCCACAGAGTCCAGGGAATGAGCAAGATTGTGTCAGATTCCTTTCTCCTCACCTCGTCTTTTTCCACCGTTGCATCACTCAGAAGCCGAACGTCATCATGAACGTCAAAGTTGAAAAGTGGCCCTGGATTTAGAATCACAGAAGATAGAAAAATCTCACACAGCAGAGTTTCTCTTCCACAAGCCAAATTGCTGTGCCTTCAGCCTTTGCCTTCAGTCACTTCTGCACACTCCAGCATTGTGGTCAAAGTTATTCAAAGTGCTCACCTACTTGGGGGTACAGAATTCCTGCTACTTTCAACTCCCCAACCACCTCTTCTACACTTATGCCTTCTCTTAGCCTCTTGCCTGGGTCCCATCTGGTGTTGTATAATTTGCCTCATTAATCCTGCTATGGTTAGGCTAGAGCCTTCTTGACCTCACAAGCAGGCTCAGACCAAGAAAGATTAGGCTGTAAACAAAAAGAAGGAAAAGAAGACTTACCACTTTTGCCCCGGGCCTTGGTGACAATGAAGTCATAGAAGCTGTGATGCTAGACAGGCAAGAAGAAATGGGTTTAGGGAGCGACATCTCAAAAACATTCCCTCAGCTTGCATCAAAGAAAACAACCAATGGACTTGCTTTGCTTGGGAAAGATGGCAAGCAAGATCCTGGGTATGTATGTATACGGGGATAGAGGCATTCACAGATATACGTAAATATATGAAACTAGCTAATTCTTTCTGTACATGCTGTAAAGTCAGCTGGAACTATTTCAAAGCATAGCTAATCTGATTAGTAGTTTATAAAGTCCTCATCATTTCAAACTGAAATCCTGACCACTAGCAGCTAGGCTACAAGGCAGAGAAGGCCTAATGAAGAAGACGAGTTGGTTTTTCTACCCTACTTTTCTCATCCATTTAAGGGGACTCAAAGCGGCTGAGAAAACTTTCTATTCTTCTTCGCACAACAGACACCCTGTGAGGTGGTGGGGCTGTGAGAGCTCAGAAGAGAGCTGTGGCTTGCCCAAGGTCACCCAGCTGACTTTGTGGAGGAGGGCAGAATCACACCCTGTATTCCCAGATAAAGAGTCCAGCTCCCTAACCTCTAGACCAAAACTGACATCCCCTTCCCTTCAGGGTTATGATAATATAAACAAAAGTAACTTTTTCCTTTTACTGAAATCTCTGATAATCTAGGTGAGGGGGGCTCAAGCAAGGAGACTGGTCAAAGATTCTGGGTAAAGCACAGGTAGAACACATCCAATGTACAACTTACTCAAAGGTTCCTCCTTGTTTTTGGTTTGAACCTCTGAGTGAGTGGGGCTTGCGTGGTTTTATAGCTCTTCTACTGCTGTGGATGGACAGGTACTTGGCATGGAATTTCCAGCTTCAAGATTAGGCAGGCAAAAGTGTGGGACAACAGGAAAGCTGGGGAGCAACAAGGGGCCAAATATGCTGCACCTAAGTTATCTACTCACATGTGGGATGATCAGATCCTCCTTGATGTACATAAGCTGTTCCACACCCGCTGACCTGCAGGGGGAGACAGAGACTCCTGAATCTAGTATCTTCACCTCTAACACCCCTAAACTGGACACCCGTATTAAAGCCCACTGCATTCACATCTGAAGTCTGTATACTGTAACAAGATATATGAATGAACTGTGCTCAAGATTACTGGGGCTTAAGCTTATAGGTGATGTGAGAATCCACATCTGATCACTCCTGAGCACTGGCATGCTTGCTGGGAATGAAAAGTACCTGGAGGCAAACACTCTAGGGCTGTTTATCCATGCATTCAAGAAACCTCCCACTTTTATAGATAAGGCTAAGGAAAATAACTTTCAACAACACAGAAAGCTGAACTCTGATCTACCAGACCAGCTCCCATGACTAAAACATGTCAATGTTCAATTTGAAATGATCACAGCACATGGGAGACAGATAAGATTCAGCCCTGCTTGCATTCTCTTCCCCATTCTATCCTGTGTGAGTAAATCCAAGCCTGCTGTGTCCTTTACCGAAGTTCACTGAAGTCCTTACGCAAGATCTCCAGGGCCTTCTGGAGGAACTGTTGTATCGTGTTGCCTTTCTTCATCTGCACTGCGGGGAAAGAAGAGTCAGCCTGGAATGGATTTCTCTCCCTTGCATACCCTAAACCAAAAATATGGACGAAAGAGCCCTGAAAGACTAAACCTCCCCTCTTCTTTATGTAGCTTAGGGCTCTCTTTGCCTCTCTTTTTTTTCCTTGCAGCAATCCTGTAAGGCATAGAACAGTTGGCTCTAGGTTCTAGGTCTTAAGTAGACCCTGCACCAGATTGACACATATTATCTCACTGTGGGTGCAAGTACCATGGGATTGCTATGTGTATATGCACATGTTAGGGATGTGCACTAATATTTGTAACATTCAAAATTCAGGCGAATTCGGACATTTGAACTCAAATCAAATGTTATGATATTCTTATGCTAACAACTGAACGACTATGAGACCTTCGGGTATGGGGTGGGATATAAATGTTAACAACAACAACAACAACAACAACAACAACAACAATAATAATAATAATAATGTTTCCAGACATTCGTATGAATAGTTCGGACATTCATTAAGCTGGGGAAACATCAGATACGTATTTATTCATGTCAGGTACATATCTGTTCATATGCAGATACGTAGCAAATGTTTGTACAAACAAATACATATGAATAGATTCGTATCAAATAGAATTGTAACACATTTGAATGCGTTCTACTCGTACAAATACAGATTTTGAACATTCAAATCAAATGCCAAAAAAACATTCATGCACATCTCTAGCACATGTGTGTAACTTAACATGAGTGTTTTTCATTTAAATCCACAGATGAATCACGTGACTCTTTAAAGCAATGATTCTGCAGATATTATTAAACCACAGTTCCCATCATGCCCGGCTATTGGCTAATGTGGCTGGGGGTTACAGGGACTTCAGTTCAGAAATTTGCCGATAACACAGTTTGATGACTCAGGCTTTAGTGGATTAGTTCCTACAAACAAATTTAAATTCACATAGCTGAAAGTCAATGGAATATTTACTTCAGTGGATGCAATTTTGGTGCTCGGGGTCTAACAATAAAATAAAATTATAAAGGAAATATCAGAGATGTCTTTTTACTAAAGCAGATAAACAGGACACGTTGTGTAATTTGTCGCTGTGCTCAACTAAAATGAAGTAATTCTAGACTAACTATGTAAAAGGCAATATTGAATAGTTGCTCAAGGGCCTAAAAAAACAACCAGTAGCCATGTATTGTAGTAAGGTAACAACACTAGGAGTTCTTAGTATCTCCCCACTAAATGTCCGGCACTTTTCCCAGAGGACAGAACAGAGCAAAGCTCACCTTGACAGTTCGGCGGTGCCCAGAGCCATCCCAGTAGCTGAAGGTGATTTCAATTTCTTCACCTGAACAAAAATTATGAGGGGGGGGGGAGCCAAACACCACTTGAGAGTTAAAAAACAGTCAAGATCCCCCCCCCCAGCATGAAGCTCTCTACCATCTTCTGGCAAACTATCACCCTCCTCACTCCAATTACAAACCAGATTCCAATACGTAGAGGTTGAAGCCACCCTCGTCTACCATCACTCACTCTTGATCTTCTCCTGTTTTGCCTCCCATTCCTGGCGGAGTTCTTCCCGCAAGCGATTTTCTTCTTCCTAAAAACCAGAGGGCATAGGGATGGGAAACAGCTGCCTAATTAATTTTATAAAGCAAAAAGCAAGCAGTCCACAAGGAGGGAGCAAAGTGCTTTCAAAGATCCTGCGGAGGTGCAGAGATGGGTCCTTTACTGGGTGCTGGAGGACAGCAGTGGATCAGCATCGCAGAGGCTCTTACCTCACGGTCACGGTCTGGTAAAAAACTTGTATCCACATCCGGATTCTTTCCTAGTTTTTTCTTCTTGGGGGGCAGTTCTGAGAGAGACAGGACAAAGAAGACTGAATAAGGAATAGCACTTTACCAATTCAGCTTGATTGCCACTGCTTCTGTCTTTCAGAAACCTACTTCCAGTTCATTACCATCCCTTGCCTAGGCATCGTTCTCTATCTAGAAATTCTCAGCTGGTTGTTCTTTACCTTCCCGTTCCAACTCTACTTCCTCATCTTCATCTTCAGCGCCCCCATCTTCCTCCTCTTCATCCAAGGTAAAGGATAAGCTTGAGATTTTACGCTTCTGCTCTTGTTTACGTTCTCGTTCTCGCATGCGCTCCAACTTCCTGTGAGGGCCAAGCAGAAAACTCTTTCAGTGCTTTAGGGAGAAGGCAGAGAACAGAAAACATCAAGGAGGCTGTAGAAGAAAGTACAGATGCTGGAACACTACTTTTTGAAATAGAAGCATCCGTAAGAATGAACCTTCGATTCACTAGATTGTTGTATCACTCGGTGAAAGTAAAGCTACTACTAATAATAAAAAGCTTGTTTTCTATATGGAACCCAATACAGGATAGATAGGGTTCCTAGGCAGCCTCCCATCTAGGTACTGACCGGATCCACATATCAAGAAAAAATTATGTGGCTTCAGCTAATAGCATCTGATGTGTCTTACTGATATGACTATATCCTGCCAATATCCTTGAAACATTGCCCAAAATTTCCCATATTTCAGTTAAGGGGACTGCCTGCTTAGAGGCAGTGAGTGAGCTTGTGTCTGATGCAAAAAGACAGCCCACCTTGACTTGTTTTCTTGTTTTCCAACTGTAGCCAGCTGGATTGGTCTGGGATGGAAATATGGGCCTGAAAATAACTGTCCCTATTTCATTTCACTACGACATTCAAGGATACGCTGCTTCTAAACAGAAGAATATACATGGCAAGTTGAGGGCTATGTTTTCTTAATCAATATAACCTTCAGAGGGATATCTGTACAAGTTTTATTTACTGCCTAAGGAATTTCACAAATTATGTATGACTCAACATCTACAGTCAGTTAATTTCACAGCCAGCCACTACATGCTCCTATTGTGAAATTTGAATATCTGACACCATATAGCTAGATAATATGGTATACAAGAGAAGTTTCTGATGGTGAATATCTTTAAAGTTGCAAAATGTTTTTGTCTTGGAAGATTAGGAGTATGAACCACTGATTATGGATAGGAAAGAGGCTTTGCTGGAGGAGAACAAAAAGGAACAATTGCTCTATACAGTTTCTAATATAATTATTCTAGAGGATTACAAGGAAGGCATGGCATGGTGAGTGGTTCCAGTTACAACCAGCGCTCTAAGCCTCACTCTGTGAAACGAACACCTAACACTGACCACTGTCAGGGCAACAAGATTCTGTGGCTTGAAAAACTTTCAGTACCAGAGGCCTCCCTTGCATATTCTCCTAGAGAGCTACCTGTTAGGATGCGAAAGTGACAGCCTGCATTGTAGTCCCCACACCAAAAAGATAGGGCTAGATGATCTCCAGGGAGTCTTCCAATTCTGATTCTACTGCCATGGAAACTCTAATTTCAACAGAGACACTTCTGCTTCAAAATTAAGCATGCACAGGAGAGAAGTACCTGCCCTCTTCCTCCTGCTGCTCCTCCAGCAAATTGTTTTTAGATTATTTAACAAATAATCCACACAGGTGGCATTTATGCTTCACCTGATCAGGTTTTACAGAGTTCTTTGTTATAAAAGCTGCACACTGCAACTAGTCGGCAACTATGGGTACCGCTACTTGCCCATGTTTTGATTTTATGCATTTTAAACTCTATCTTATGCTAGCTTTCCTACGTACTACATAACAGAGAATAAAATTCATAAATGCTTCCTGAATTTCAACCTGCCTAGAATGCCCACAACTCACAGCTGCAGCTCTTTGGACTGCTCCTTCTTTGCCAATTGTTTCTCCCGTTCCTTTACAAGAGCCTCTTGCTTAGCCTTCATGTCATTGAGGGTCACCAAGCCTACCAGAAGAAAATGTGCTGGGAATTAGATTTTCAACATTTGACATTGCAGGAAAACAGAATCAATTCACTTAAGGTACAAAACAGAGGCCATGACTCTTGTTCTCAGCATAGGCTTATACACACTCACCAACAGTACTGGATTTTAGCTCAGCTTCTACAGCATCATAATGAGCAGAGAACTTCTTGTCAATATTGGATTTCATGATATTTTCCTATCATGAGAACAAAAAGAGAAGAACTGTCATGAGCTGGAGGCCCTGTTTTAAATTTAAATTTCCAATCTTTCCTCTGACTAAACATTACAAAAATGTGTAAGTATCCAAAGTACAGAAGGAATAAAGGTAGGGAAACCCAGTCATGTACTGGAAGCAGAGAAAGATTAGGAAAACTTCAAGGCCCTTAAGTATATTCTTTTCAGTCACCTGGGGAATAAAAACACACTGCACGTTACAGCTATTTTAGACTTACGTGCAACTCAGTCCAGTGCTTTGGAGCACATTATGTACATTCTCTACAACTTTAAATAAAATGGAAATAAGGAACAGACAAACCCTCTACTAGAATGCTTCGCGACAGAGGTGATGTTGTCAGGAAAAATTCTGCTTCTTTGGTCACAAGAAGTTTTGCCATTGAAAAATCTGATAGCCAGGAGATACAATGTATGTGAATCCGAGCATTACTTTGACAACCTCATAGAAAACCTTTAATCTATCATTTGTACAGTTGAAGGGACAGACCCAGAGGACACGTACCAAGAAAGAGGAACCATTACGTTTGGATAGAACAAATGTGCTGCAGTATTACAACAAGGCCCACCACAAGAGGAGAATCCATTCTAGAGTTTCAAGCATTAACATACAATGTTTTAATTAGCTATGGAATACAAAGGAACAAGAAAAGTGAGCAAAACATTAATAACAGCAGATCATTACAAAACTGGAGTGTTATTATCATTCAGGAATATGGCTTGCTTCAGAAAAATAGGAAAATAAAGACAGGAATCTATAACTATACATTTCAGAAAAAGTATACATTCACCCAGGTCCAGGATGCAGAGAAAGGCAATACCTGTGAATGTATCTGGGTGAAGATAGAAAAAAAATCATGAATGTCTTCTACAGGTCCATATACCAAGTCAGTATGGCTGTACAAGGGACTAAGAAAGAATTAGCTTGTCCTATCACATTTAAAGTTGTAAAATACTGCACAAACATTAACTACTCTAATGCAGAGAAAAGTTAGTTCTTTTTATGGATACACCTCATGAATATTATACTAAGGAGTTCTGCTTCCTTCATCAGGTATTCGGAAGGGGAGCCAGATATCTAAGAACTGGAGGAGATTGTTAAACTGTAGCTGCTTTGTTTCCTGATGCTTTGAACCATTAGATAGGTATGTTCTGCTCTTTAAGTTGTTCGTTATTTAAGAATTTATATCCTGCCCTTCACTAATAGGTCTCAGGACAGGTCACAAGTGAAAAACTAAAATTTGTATATAATATCAAAACATATTTAAAATATAACCCTCCCTCCCGTCCATCCAACCTTCTTAGCAGATTAGCACCCCATTAAGTTACTAGGAAAAGTATAACTCAAAACTAGAAAACACATTTCAGGTCATGTATTTCTCAATACTAGAATGTTTAAGACTTTGCTTCTACTCTTTATTTGTAAGCACTATAATGAACATTCAAAAGATATTGTTAAGAGAAAAAAGTTAACAAAACCAGTAGTGATCATAATGGTAGCAGTATTCTTGATGGACTAACATGCCAGATGTAATTATTCAAATAAAAAGGAAGGAAACAGATGGCAGAAAACAAAACCCAAGAACTCTTCGCATCACATACTAAATTACCATAACTCTTAAGCATATAAATGTATTCCTAAAAACATAGCAATCAACAGTTAAATGTTGATACCCTTAATTCCAGCAATCAGGCAACAAACATTCTACCGTCCATTTATACACTGCACACAGACCTCATGTTTCATCAGCTAAGAAATTTAATAATAATATCTGCCTGTCTTATGAACAAGAGTTATTCTCCTCCTCTGCTGCCATCTAAGGGATTCTGGACCAAACCCTTAGGTTATTGTTAGGCGTTTTCAGCACCACCAGGAATTGAAGGAAACTCATTTCCCCACCACCACCCAAGGCCTTTTGCTTTCCATCACCTCAGCAATGCGCTGCCTCATCTGTTCCATGTGTTCCCGTTGTCTTTCTCTTTTCTTCATCAGCTGGAGAGCCCGACCAGCCTCACTGGCAGCTCCTTTGTACTGCGCCATTGCTGTAGTTATACCTGAGAAGAATAAAAACCATATGAACACATAACACACAACACTACAGCAAGCCAGAGTATTAGTCCTTTCCTGTTTGTTTTACCAGACTGCTAGAAAAGGAGGTGTTTATGTTTATATTTACTTACATATCACATTTATATCCCGCCCTATACCCTAAGGTCTCAGGGCGAGTAACAGCATATTACAAAACAAAAATGTTTAGACTCTTTCGGTGCCTTTTTCGCGGGAAATTTCAACTCCTCCATGTAAAATATGTCCTTATTCGCAGCTCTATTCCTGCAGACAGCCCCAAAGCAATGATAAACCCCAAAAGGGAGAGAGCCATACAGCGGGGGAGGACCCCCCCCCCCAATTTGGGAAAGTCAAGACACGAAAAATAAACACAGTCAAGCGCGAAGAAATGGTCTAATCCTTGCCTGGTCAAATGAATGGAAATTATATATATACTTCTTTTTCTTCCAGCAGTTAGAGTTTACTGAGCCTTTCCTTTCTTCAGCACGTAACTCCTAGTACCAGCTGCGAGGATACGTCACTCAAAAGCGACGGGGAATCTATTTCCGACAACACAAAAACTAGGAGGGTGACCCGGAACTTCCGGTAAAAAGACTCGGATGCCGGCTGGGCCTTCGGATGTACATGACCACGGCCCTTAAAAAGATGGTCCTTCTAGCCCTCGGCATATCTACGGTGGTAGACTTAGACAGTGTGGCCGGCCGGTGGTGGCGGTCTATGGTATGCATGTTATCAGATCCCAGTTCTAATACAGCAATAAAACGGCGGGATGGTAGAGGAGTATTTTTTCCCTCTGTGTTTGGACGGCTGGGCAGACGCTGCTGCTTATTACGCTATCAGAGCAGAAAACAAAGCCCGTTTCTTTTCTCTTGGCTCAGTTTGTTTCGCTCAGCGCTTTTTCTTCCTCTCTACACCAGCCATCTTGGGGAAGAGAAGGAAAAGGCTTTATTTTTGAAGCGATTCTCCTCTCCAAAACGGTGTCAATCGCGAGATCTTAAGTCTGTCCCACACAGAAAGACGTGTAGAAATGATGGATCCAGTGCATTTTTGACTTCTGGCCACAAAATAAAGCTCAAAAACCGGAGATCCCACAGTCCTCCTGATTTTTAATTAGATCTCCCCCAGTCCATTTCAAAATTCTTTGCCCCGGATGAAACCATATCAATTACGAGAAAACTCTATGAAAATAGTTTATCATTTGTGTGCATTAATGCAAATAGTTCCAGGGCTGTATAGTTCTAACATGGAACACAAATTGGTCAGAAGACCTTGAAGGTTACAGAAGACCACTGTGAAAGAACCATGAAGGTTACATATCAAATTGGTTTTTACCAGAAGATTACAAAATGTTCTGATTCAATCATTTTTAAAAACTTTCTTTTAAAAAAATTAACTAAAGTTGTCCAGATTTGCAGTTTTCATTATTTAATCTTTATCAGGTAAGTGCATTTGTAGCTTGACTGTTTTAGAAGCAAAACATCTTGTGGCTCAATGAAAATCTAGAAGCTGGATGTTATTGTGGTTTGTCCTATCTGTAACGTACATATTGTGCAATATTTTGGAACAGCCTATGCCAATAAATATGATCTATATTTCTGTAGTAATTTTAGGAAAATCATGTGTATAAACCCCATCCACACTTTGGATTGCTATTTTGTGCAAGGAAGATTAGATTAAAAATAGGAAAGGCTGTATAATGTCCATGGTTCACCATATTCCAATATACAAATCAGATACTTATGGAAATAATCCTTGCAAAATCATACCGAACATGACAACATATGCCTTTGATTTCTGGTTTTGTGCCATGGCATCAACATAAAAGGTATTAGATTTCTTAAAATAGCATAATTCTGGAGATTTACGTCACAAGAAAGGCTTTCAGTAACATTGCCAATTTAAGTTGTTTTTAACCTTTTCATATGAGGAAGCAATAAAGAAATATTTTAAATAAATAAAAAATATGTTCCCATTTTTCACTATGTGTCAATGAAGAATATTGGTTTGGCTGAAAAAACAGTTTTGATTTTTATGTCCTGCAGAATCAGATATCTTTAAAATTCTGTTCACTTTAAGTGCATTATTTGAACTTTCACTCTATGTCCTGAGATATGGTATTCCCTTTCTGTGCCTTTGGAAAGATCTCATGTAGTCATCCATTTGCAGCCATATTTTATTTTGTAAAACTACAAAAAACTGGGGAACCATTGCTTCTTTAGCTTTCATGTAGGGAAATTTAAGGGTGCTTTAGAACATCCTGTATAAAATCCAAAAGGTAAAATTTTCAGTCTTTTTCAGTTGAATTGTGTATTGAGAGGCTTCTAGAAACACAGGAGTTGTGCCTCAAGGAGGGTACAAACTCTCCAGGGAACAAACACCCCCCTCCCACCTCTTTCAACTTTAAAAAGCTTTTGTTTTTGTTAAGTTACATTATTGTTTTACATTGTCACATACCTGCCCTCTGGTGGATAATTCCACAATTTACAACTAAGACAATTAGTATTTGGACACAGAAACATATGTAGCTCTGTTTAAATATGTGATAAGAAAAAATAAACAGAAAACAAAGGGATTAAGAACTCACTGTGAATAGTCGTTAACAAGGAGTGTAAAAATCAGCCGTGGGGCTTTTATTTTGTCATTTGGTAGCTGGGACATGTTTGACACACTGTGTCTGGCATGCCATTGATCACCAGCTTTCTAGTTTGAGTGAATTTCCAACTGTTCTAAATATTTATATGTGAATTGCTCTTCTAAAAGTAACAAATCATATTGTCAACAGTATTTGTAGCTCACACTATTGATTCAAATGTATCCATGCTGTCTGCTGTTCTCCTTTCTGTATCAAAGTAAGCAATCACATTGTTATAAAATGTATTGAATAATTTCCCATTTCAAAGGTATATATATCCCCGAACTTCTGCTCTGAGAGAGGAATTGCTTTCTTCACTTTGGCCAGATTATATAATGCTTCCTTCTCAGCAAACAATACTAATTATGACATGGTTGTGTTCTGATTTTATACTTTACCCATCCTCCTGCAGGATGGCATCTGGGAATTCTTTCTACGTAGTTTGTAACCTACAAATAAATGCAGCCTCATCTCCAGCACCATAGCAGAAACAGGACCATTGATGGAAGGATTTCAGAATGTTGTTTGTACAGATTTAATTCCAGGTATTTGAAACAGGCTGCCAAGAAGAGGTTCTTGGCATATACTCAGTCACTATGAAACCATTCAAACAACTGAACTGGAAATTGGATTTGACCCCATATCATGTAAGGACTGCCAAAGATATGTGTGGCAATCCTGACATAGTCCCAAGATAATCTCGTGTTTTGGCCCATCTGGATGCAGCCTAAAAGCATAGGTCACAAGGCATTGCTGTCTACAGGGTAATGTAAGAAAGGATTAGTCAAAAGTTCTTGCATCTGCCCTCTCTTTTCCTACCAGAAACTTAGAATTTCAACCCTAAAACTCATTTCTTCCTCCTCCCCATCACATGGTCCTCTGTAAGATTAACAAGAGTTGTCTTTTGATTCATATTACAGTGGAACTAGGCACTATGTTCCAACTTGTGTTGTAGAAGAGCAGGGTATTTGGGGTACATTTAAGTTCTCACCATGAATTTCTCCAGAAGAGCAAGATGGCCTACCTACCTAGGAAGAAAATGGCCCCTGAACATGCACAGAGCGAAAACTGGCCAGTGCATGTGCGTGAGTCAGAGCATGTGCACTTCTAGGTATTTCATGCCATTGAAATACCTGGAAGTAGCTACCTTGCCATCATGGGACCAAGTATCTATACAGGCAAGCACCATGCTTGCCTCGTTTGGCAGGGACAGCAAGGGACAACCACAAGATGCAAACAAGCTCTCACATTCTCTGAGGGCCTCCATTAAACCAGGACATAGAAGATTAATACTCCAGTGTTCCAACTGGGATGATGAACAAAAGAATGAACATTCCCTTAAGTACAACTGTTCATTCTCTTCTTGCTGGCTGAAGACAGCCTTACTCTTACACCTCCCAATTCAAAATTCTTCAAAAACGGATCCTCTGTAACTACAATAAGCAAGACATAACAGAAAGAAAACTGTCAAAAGTCCACCTGCCACTGAGGATTATAACAGAAAATTTATTTCTAGGACATATAGCTTCATTACCCTGTACCATAGGGTCCCATGTCTCATGTATTTTGCCTGAGTTGACTTGAGGATGGTCTACAAGCTGTATCCTTCTTTGGAGCAGTACTGGCATTAAATCCCTTCCCTCTCCCTCTCCCTCCCACGGCAGTGGTAAGAGACATGAGCCAGAGATAGACTAAGTGAATTTATTATCTTGAGACAACTGAATATCTGTGGGGCAGAGAGATGGGAACCTCTCATACCCTCCTAGAGTTACAGACAGATTGTTAACCATAAAGCCAGCTTCAGCATGAAGGATGCCTCTGACACAAAACAGGCCCCAGGCCACCTTGCTCATGCCAGGGTCTAACCCCCATCCAAACCTTGTTAGTTGTCAGGAGTGTCAACAAAAGTTTGACCTGCTTCATTAATAAGTTACAATAAGTTACAGCAGGTGGGAGGCAGCAAGTGGAAGGGGACAGAACCACCACCCTGTCCCTATGTCCAGCACACAAGAGAGACACATACACACACACAAATCTTCCCACGCTTTAGGCTAAAGGAACTAAAAGGGTTAAAGGGGACAAAATAGACGCAAGACAAACAGAGAGGCTTGTGGGAACCTGAAGTGGCAAGGCGGGGGAACATGGGACTGGCTAGAGGGAAAGCATGTGTGGAAGAGATTATTTGGAATGGCTCTTCTTGCCCCCACATCCTCATGATGTAGTGCTTAACGTTTCAGCCTCCATTCAGACTACAGGAATGAAGGTTTCTACCATGATTAGAGAAAATAGTAATATGAAGGAAGGATGCCTCAAGGAAAGAAGCAAGCCGATGCACGCTGGAATTAGAACAGAGGAAGGGGAAAATTGCGAGGCACAAAATGCGTCGTCATTGGGGCACCGTTGGTGGATAGAAGCACAAAGTCTGTCCAGCGGACTGGGAATTCAATAGGGGAGTGAATGTATGATCAGAGTTCTGAGATCAGCAGCAGAAATGAAGGCCAAATCACACCACATGCAATCAAGTGCTTTTCAACTACCTTCTTTTTCAAGGGAAGGCTAGTTTGCAGTAGGGAAGCTTGTGGTGAGTGTGTGCTTAAATCTGCTATTTTTAGATGTGCGTTTACCCTTGTACACGTGCAGAGAAACCTGCAAGGAAAAGAAGTGGCCAAAAAAGTGTTTCATATCACTCCTATGGAAAATAGCTCCCCCCCCCTCAAAAGTGATAGCTATAGGAGCGTAAATGCACAGAACTGCATAAAAAGTTTGGCCTAAAATCCCTATAGACACCAGAAAAGACTTAAGAGATCAGTCCTTAAAGGATTTAGTTTTACCAGCTTTGGTCATGGCAAAGTCTGGTCCTCAACTGTGAGTGGAACAGGAAAACAGGGTATGTCTTCTTAATCCTTTGGGTTAAGAAGAATGGTCCCAGTTAGGAAAACTCTGGCATAGCTGAATGAGAATTTGGAGGAAGAGCCAGTCTCAGATGGGATGTGGAGGAAATGCCAGTCCCTAGTGGGAATATGGTCCCTTGCATGAGGAGAGTTCAGGGAAGGTAGGGGAAGGACGAGAAGGTAAATGGTCACTGCTCATCCTCGCCAAAGACATCATTCTGGCGCCGTTTCATGCTCTCAAAGTCAAAGGGAGCCCCTGCCATGCGCCGATAAATGTCTTTGATGTCATCGCATGTTGTCTCAAAGTGGGTAGTGGCATCATATGATCGTGAACAGAATATCTGTAGGGGAAAAGTGGAGAGAAATGCGTAAGTTGGTCAAGAAAGTAGGATGCCAAGGTCAACCTTCCAAAGCCAGCTTTGGACCCACCAATGGTCTCCATTCAGTGAAATGTACTTACGATGTTGGACAGACTCACCTGACTTTCAGTTCCATCATCAGTAGGTTCGTATATGTCACTGATGGCCACAAACCTGAAAGGAATGAAAGGCACATAAAAAGGCTGTCTTCAGCAGAGAATGAACTTTTGACTTTATTGCAATAAGCATGCACAGGTCTTTTGCCATTGCTGTCTCTGTTCTCCCACACTTTGGTGAAAGGGGTATTATAATCTAGTCAAAATGCCTCACTTTTAAAAACAATTATGCAGATAAGTTGGCAAACCTATATTTATCCTAGGTAAAAACTAGGCTGATACACATTCAAGCACTGATCTATCATGCACATCTACCCAAAGGCTCTCAGCTTTCACAGCCTGAACTCCTTCTTCCTTTCCAAACTACACAAAGTAGGATCTCCCCTGAAATAAATTCACTAATTATCAGATCCAGTGTAAGTCCCTATTGTTCTAGTGATGCTCCAGATATTATGAATTACCATTCCCAGAATTCCATGCTGAACGGAATAGTTCAGTAACATCTGGAGGGCAGCAAGTTGAGTAGCCTTGATCTAAGCCATCTTATTTCTCACTTGCTTGTATTTTAAAAACTGTTTTTCTTTTCTGTCTCATTATTTGAATGCTCTTGTCCATTTTGTGTATGCCCATATTTTTACAGATCACAAACTGCAGTCCTGAATTACTTCTAAGCTTGAACACTAAGCCAGAGTAGTGAGTTATAGCCTCTTAGATACTGCTGAAGCACGAGTCCCATAAATCCCAGCTTGTCTAGAAAAAGCAAGGAATGACAGGACCTAGGTTGTGGTTGGGTACCACCAAGTTATGACTGACCCCTGGTTGACTGCATGGGCACCTCCATGGGCATCCCTGGGCAGTTTCCTTGGCAAGGAATACAGAAGTAGTTTTCCATTGCCAACTTCTGGGAAGAGGTTGGGGATCAAACCAGCAGCCCACTGCTTTTGAGGCAGTTTGCTCTATCCCTGAGCCTCTCCAAGCTAACCTTCAGCAGGATCTGCAAAGCCATCATTTGGTCCTTCTGCACTGAACAATGTTGTAACTATTTCCCACATATTCTCTTTCCTCCCCTTTCCACTTACTTTTGGTCAATAGGCTCTAGCAGTTCAAGGGCTGGCTGCACTTCATTCTCAGGAGAATCTGTTTCCACAGTAGTGCTGGCAATGGCAATATATTTGCCCTGGGCAGCCACATTGTGGGCAGAGGAGATGAGGCAGACATAGATATCTGGTTGGAGAGATAAGGGGAAAAAAAGAGTCAGAAGCTTTACTTAATACAGCCCCTTACACAGAAGGTCAGAGTAGACTTTTTCCAATCATAAAGGGAAATGTTTCATAGGTCTATGAAGCAGTACTTGAAGAAGGGTCCCAGCTTTAATCTCTAACATCTCTAGGCAGGGGCAGAAAAGGTCTGTTGCTGACATCTTGGAGAACTGCTGCCAACAAATGTAGACTGTGCTGCACAACAGAGACCACAGGGCCTATTCACACTTGGCCATATTCTGGAATACATCTCAGGATAGGGATCTGCCATCCACATGCTTGCATGTAGATGCAAGCAGGCTTCACTTGGGGGGCTGTAGCATGCACTAGCAAATGTACAGCAGCTCCCTATTCCAGATTTTTTTTTTAAAAAAAATAATGCATATATTCCAGAAGAAAGCCAAGTGCAAGCAGGTGTTTAGTCCAACCAGCTTCTTATCTTCTAGTTCTTCTTCTAATCTCTGATCTCCCATGAAGTTCACTTTCCAAATCCATGTGGCTGTGGTATGGTGAAGAACTAATATAAAAACTAGAAGGTAATTGGTGTACTGCATAAATGTATCTCAGTGGTTTGGGATAGTAACACCGGAATCCAACTTCTGAACAGGCAAAGGTTTCCTACTCTTGTTGTGAACCATCTTAAAGAAACAACTCAAAAGTCCAACTTCCAGTATAATATTTTACATGCTCACGACATTTTTCTTTCTTTCCATTTATATCCTATCCTTCTTCCACTTCATAGTGCAAGTTAAAAGGATCAAAGATAAGATATGGTTCCCTGAAGATCTTCTGTCCAGCAACTGTCCCAACCTGCTTAGGTTGAAAAAGATGCAAGTATCCTGCACCCTCAGACTAGACCCTGGCTACTGCACAAGACCAAATAATTTGAGCCAATACTATTATGGGGCTTTTTTAAGTGTAGAAAAATTGGGAAATGAGGAGCATGGATAAATAAACATATGCATGGTGTGGACAAATGGGATCAAGGAAAACTGTTGTTCCTCATTCAAAATACTAGAAGTGATTATTTTATTTATTTATTTATAACATATGCAATCTGCCCTTCACCTGGAGATCCCAGGGCAAATCAGAACCTATGATCAAACAAATGCTAAACCATATTTAAAATATAATCCATCCAACAAATGCTGAAACACTGAGAACAGATGAAAGGAAGTACTTCTTCCCATGCTGCCTAGTTAAAATTAAGTTTGTTACTAGCACAAGATGTAGTGAGTTAATAAGAACATGAGAGGAACCCTGCTGGATCACGCCACAGCCCATCTAGTCCAGCATCCTGTCCCACACAGTGGCCCATCAATGGCTTGTTGGCTTCTCAAGCAGAGAACAAGGGCAAAATCCTCACCTGCTCTTGCACCCCAGCAAATTGCATCCAGAGGCATCCTGCCTTTCTCCTCAGCCTGGAGAATGTACCTAGGCATCCATTCTAGTAGACATTGATACACCTGTCATCCATGAATATGTCCATCCCTTTCTTAAAGCTATCTAGGCTGGTTGCTCTTACCACCTCTTCTGGTAGCAAATTCCATAGATTGATGACCCTCTGAGTGAAGAAATACTTCCCCTT
>MTQE01001795.1:2255260-2279155 GCA_014337955.1 Aspidoscelis marmoratus
TATTGTTTTTTAGATTGTACGCCCTCGGCAGGTTTTTATATTTTTATATACATATATATATTTTGTTTCACATCTGTAAAGCACTGAGTACATGGACAGCGCTGTAGAAATAAACTAATAATAATAGTCTGGAGGTTACTAGACTAGACTTGACTTTCCTAGTAAGGAAAGGCCAAACTGTCAAACCAGTCAGAGATGGAGGCAATCACTCCAGCCTACTGTTACCTCATTGGTCTCATTACTAGATTGTGAAGCAAGTTTCAATTATAATGTTAGAGAAATGCAAATAAAATGAGTATGAGGCACTTTGTCAGGACTGATGAAATAACTAGTGTGGATGACAAAATGCTAAATCAAACTGAAGGCCCACTTACTGGATGCTAGAGCCTCTGTCTCTGTTGACGGCACCTTGTAGATTTTTCCTGCCTTGTAGACAAAGCTGCCTTCTACCACCTTGAAGTCTAGATAACGTGTCACTTCTGTATACAGCAGCATCTTCACCAGCTGGCCTGCATGTGAGAAAATAGATCCCATTTTTGAGCAACCGAAACCCTTCTACTTACTGCTCTCATAGTCAGTAGAAAAATTAACAAGGAACTGAAAACAGGAACTGAAAGATTCTCTAGGCCAGAGGTGTCAAACTCAATTTTGCCGAGGGCCGGATTAAAAAAAAAATACTGTGAGGGCCAGGGGGCGTGACCGGGGGCGTGACCAGGGCACAGAGGAGGGGCTGGGGTGTGGCCAGGGGCGTGGCCAGGGGCGTGGCTAGGTTATAGAGGATGGTCTGGGGGCATGGCCATGGCGGCGCCCACGCACTCGGGAAGTGGAGGGTCCCCCCGCGCGCTTGCTCACCCTCGCCTCGCCTCACCTCCTTCGCGCCCAAGGAGGACGGCGGCGGCGGGCGGCGGCGGGCCGTATTCATACAGCCCGTGGGCCGCACCCGGCCCGTGGGCCGTATCTTTGACATCCCTGCTCTAGGGCTATGTGCCTGGAGCATGCCTAGAGTCCTAGAGTATAAAGTTCCAAGGATTACATAAGACTGATATCCGATATGGTCTCACCAAGCACAACAACCCCTATGCAAAGTGGCTTGCTTTAGTGCATTTCATGGCAATATTATGCAAGCCTGCCACTCCCTACAGTAGATTATCCTTCAACAATAGCCTTTTTTCTTCAGCTCAGTTCTCTACATTAAAAATGTAACACATTTCTGCCCAGTAGAGTATAGGAGATCAAATGGAGGTGGTCTTACCATTGGCCATGAGAAATTTGGGGATAAGGTCAACATTCCAGTCCCGGCCACGCCCCATAGATTCAGGTGGGCCATCAGCAATCTCAAAGCGCTTGTAGAGCTGATGATGGAAGAAAAACAAGGCATCATAAACACTCAGACAGGAGGCATCTCCACATGTTGCTAAATCAGCAGTCATGAACAAACACTAACAGCAAAACACATATGGAGAATCAGCCCCTTTCTGCACTTGGCCTTTTCCTGGAATATATCTCAGGATAGGTCTCTGTTGTTAGCATGCTAAAGGAGAACTCAACTGAGGTCTGCCATATCCTGTAATAGCATGTGGTCAGCAGGTCTCTATTCTGCAGTTTATTCCAGAATAAGGCCAAGTGCAGAAAGGCACCCTGTCTCAGCTGTACCAGCTATCAAACGGTCATTAATTCTGGGACAATATAAAAAGCTTATCCCCAGCAAGAATTCTTTTAAGAGTCAAGAACCCTGCTTTTATTAATTTTCATGTTCCATAGTCCCAGAATACTACTGTCACTGAAACAATATTTTTGAACCAGAATTGGCACATAGCTATTAAGTTTGCTTTCTGTGTACTGTCAAAAACCATTTAGCCAGAAGGATTTGGGGAACTGAAAACTTGCATAATCAGAAGAGATTGCTACATAGTATTTATAAAGCACAGTACTCATTTGATTCATTCACTCAATTTGTATACTGGCTTTTCAAAATAAGACGGTCAAGGCAATTTACAAAAAAACCAAGAATATAACAATGTAAAATAATCATACCATTATATAAATAATTAACAGTGTGCTATTAGTTGATATAGAAAATGCCAAAAGACCAATTACACACACACAAAAAGATTTTGCCAAAAAAGGATGGTTCAGCCAGGCCCAAAGCAGCCTTCCTCGTATAGTAGAAATCGATGCGATCAGCAGGTGCAAAATCTCAGTGCAGGTACTTAACTGAGAAATTGCTGTGTCAGACATAACACCTTTTATAAACCATCAAACATCATGTACGTTCTTTTATACTCAGAAATTCTACAAGGAATGTAGTGACACTTTCACTATAATTGAAGGAACCTTGGCTAACTTCTCTACAGAATTCAGTTCTAATCTTGGAATTTCCCAGTTTATAGTTTGCATCTTCAGCCACCACAGTATATTGCCTTTGGATCTGTTTTCACCAGCAGCAACACAGCAATTCTAATTACTTACCTCTTCCAGGGGAGTAATCGATGAGCTCTCGCCCCCATAATATGGATTTCGGTCCATGTGCAAGACCTTTTTGCCATTCACAGACATAATTCCTGAAAGGATACATTCCTAAAAGGAAACCAGGGAGGTACTGTGACTTTTTCAAGTGTGCTGCTCCCACTACTGTATAGTAATGAGAATACCAAATAAAAATCAGAAGCATTATATTTGATATGTACAGTGTAATAAGGTGAATGGGGGAGGGCATATGTTTGAGATGATGTCCCCATGCGATCCCAAGACATGCTCACCAGGAGAAGGCAGCTGCAACAAAGAAGCAAAAACAGGCCTTCCTGGAATTCCACCAACCTCAAGTATGTGGGAAGTTGAGGCACATGCGAGGGCCTTTTCTGTGAT
Organism: Aspidoscelis marmoratus; assembly: GCA_014337955.1. NCBI lineage: Eukaryota > Metazoa > Chordata > Lepidosauria > Squamata > Teiidae > Aspidoscelis > Aspidoscelis marmoratus. The sequence continues at coordinate 2,258,126 of MTQE01001795.1, forward strand.
GGCCCCTTAGCTCCAGAATAGCCTCCCTGTGGAAGTATGCCAGGTGCCAACTTTATACAGTTTTTAGCACCTGGTTAAAACAGCTCTTCACCTAGGCTTCTGATGCATAATTTTCTCTGAATAGTTTTACCAGGGAGGGAGGATTATATTTTACACATGTTTTAGTGTCCTGTGTTTTCATGATATGCTGAGACCAACCCTGGGACCTTCAGATGAAAAGCAAGATACAAATATTACCAATAAATAAAGGAAGTCAGAAACTGACACTTAGTGTCAATGAAAATTAGCCAGATTTTGCATTTGGATTTTTGCAAGAAACTGAAGAAGGTGTTTCTTTGGCCTTAACACAGGTCCTAAAACCAACAATCCAAACACTTAACTCTATAAAATGTTGATCTCAGCTCATTAGTTTACAACCATTACAAAGTCCAAAGATTAATTGCAGGGGTGTGTTTGTGTGTGCAGAGACCAGAAAAGTTCCAGGGGAGGGGGAACTACCACACCCATGATACTTGGTCACAATGGTTAATAAGGAACTATACAACATCTTTACAGATTCTTTATATTTAAAAATTGAGAGAAGTATTACTTCTCTTTGGTTGGATCATATAGCCAGCTAAATTCTACACTAAACTGAAATAACATGGAGAGTAATGTTAAAAGTCAGAGCAATACGCCTATATCATAAATTGTCATGATTTGTCAGCCACCACTGTTCCAATAATCCAGAGCTCTTTCATTTATGTTTGAATTCATTCATCACTTTGTAGGCGATCCAGTCATAGAAATATGGTAGTTATGCTTTCCTGCCCCACAGATGTGGCCCTCAGTCTAATTTCTAAAGTGGGGAATTACAACAGTTTCTCTGACTTATGGGTTTGGTAATTCTTAAGAGAAGCCATACAGATAAACTGCTATGGCTTTGTTTAAAATAAGTTTTACTAATCTGGTATTAATGAATTGAAAGAAGCACAAAAACTATTACAGTAATTTTAGATTCTTGTACAGACAGTGTACACCAGATGAGGGGGCAAATAGAAGACGCTACTACATCTTCCTTGGAGTTTCCCAACATGGAGAAAGTAAATAGCCATAGCTGAGCATGCAACAGGGTTCATGTTCAGCCCCTGGTATCTCTCCAGGTAGGGTTATGGAAAATCTATCAATGCGGAGTAGGTGTGGCTAACCCTATAAAACTCCCATCACCAATGGCCATGCTGGCTGGGGTTGAGAGGAGCTGGAGTTTAACACATCTGGAGGAGCACAAATTTTCCACCTCTGAAGTAGGCCTAACTCATAACGGCTCCAAAACCATGAGAAATGTTGTTCCTTTGCCCCAATTTAGTGCTGACAGAAGACAGCAGAAGAGATGTGTGTGTAGGCACATACACTAAACCAGAACCTATGATCCCAACCAATTACACTGAGGGGAGGTACAAAGCACTAGCAGGGCAAATCAAATAATACTGTCCAATCTAGGATGAGGAAACAAGAAAATGAGTGAGAAAAAACAACACAAGGGCCATACATTTCATTTTGCCATGCCCAGAGGAAAAAAATCATGAGAGAACAAATCTATTTTGGTTTGCAAACACAATGAAACTGGGGGAGCTCTGAAAGTGAAAAGGACATACAGAATGCTGGGATTTGCAAGTTACCATTACGTCTCATTAAAAAGAAGAGGCAAATGGGACAAAGTTAGTATCTAAGTAGACATTTGTAGCTGGTTTAATTGAGCTGCCTTTAGCATCCTGATGTACAGAAATCCGGTGGGGAAGTTTCCACAGCACGATCACCTTTTTAACAGCCCATCTATTTAGGTATGACTAAGGAAACAGTGGGGGTAAACCAGGTGATGTGCCAACCCAAAATGTTCTGGAGCCCTTACAGGCATGCAACTGATGCCTATGTCCTATCATTCTTCAGCGGTTAAAAAAAAAAGAAGCTGATAGCGTTAGGCTGCATCAGAAGGACTGCAGTGAGGACAATCTCATCACCCGTTAGGGTGCTGAGCAGCGAAAAATAAGGTGAATGGACGGCTTGCCATAGTAGCAGCTGCAATTCAGAATGGAGGGCAGGTGCAATATGGAAGCGCAGGCGGCGAGAAAACAAGGAAATGAGTGGGCAGCGGCGGCGGCGGCAGCGGGGAGGGGGAAGCTGCACCACAGCATCAGTGGGAGCCGGGAAGGAAGAGAGGGGCTGCTGCAAAAGTCTCAGCACGGAAGCTTTTTGGAGATTGCAGAAAATAGCTGGTGGGGCGATGCAAGTCCGCCCGGACACGACAGGGATGCAGGTGACAGACAGGGATGCTGCTGTTGCAGGAGCAGCAAATGATGTCGGGGCGGAATGCAAAGGGCAGGGTGGGATAGGGCGAAGGGAAAGGGAACAGCGGAGGGAAGCGGGATAGAGGTGGCCTTGTAGGACTCACGGTCAGGCCGGTGCCCAGCACGATCACGTCGTAGGCCTCGTCCATGGTGCCGGCTACGGAGCCGCCGCCTCCCCCCACCCCGAGCGGAGCCAAGATGGGGCGGCCACTGCACCGGCAGCGCGAGCGGATCCCTCCGCCAGAACGAGTCCCGGCTCAGGGATCGCTCCGCTGCGGCGCGGGGAACCGCCCCGCCGCCGCCCGCCCGCCGCCTTTTAGCGATGGGCGATGATGCTCTTTTCCCCGTGCGTCCCTTTGCTTGGGAAGGGGCGGAAGGAGGGGGGGGGGAACCGTAGGAATGAAGAAGGAGGAGGGGGAAGAAACCCTCTCGACACAATGCTGGTTTCTCAGTGGCCTGAGGGGAGATTAAGAAAAACAAGTTCCGGCGCTGCTCCTATAACGGGGGCGGAGGGGGGGAGAAGTGGTCCAAATCCCAGGACCACCCGTCACACTCTTCTTTTCACCATGGCAACGGGGGTAGTACTATGATGCCAAGAAATGAAACGCCTGTTTGAGAGGAAGGGAAAACATGGTCGGCAGCAACAGCAGTATTTCTTTTCTCTCCCTTTCTCTAGCCACCAGAGAATGAGAAACCTTGCCACGCAAATCACACTCGCATCTTATCCCGCAATCACCCAGCAACATAACCAGAAATGCCTCCAGAACTTTAAATACAATTTGAATACGTCCTCTTCTCAGGCAAACCAAGGCCTATTTTACGTTCTCGCTGGAGCTAGGGGGTGAACAACGTCCGTGGGAGGGATAAGCATAATGGCCTCAGTATGGTAGCTTGCCTGGGCTGTTGCTTGGACGGCAGCAGGCAACACGCTTCTCCTGGCAACGCCTCAGGAGCAGGCAGGCAGGCAGGAGGCTGATTCCTGAATGCCCAGCTTAAGCTATTTCTGGGAAGCAAGTAACAAAGCGTTATTTCCCATTTTGCAAACTCAGGGGCCCTTTCCACACTTGGCCTTATTCTCGAATATATCTCAGGATCAGGGTCTCTTATCTGCATGTTATTGCAGACTATAGCAGGTCCTAGTGAGACTTGCCATAGCCTGTATTAGCATGTGGACAAGAGACCCCTATCCTGAGATATACCCCAGAATAAGGCCAAGTGTGGAAGCAGCCAGGGTATCTATTTTAGCATACCTTAAAAAAAAAGCTCTCACACACTATCAGTTCCAGGCAAAAACATAAGAGTATTGGTTTCCTGAACAGAGAATATAATGTTCCTCCTGAAAAATACCCACAATTTTTTCCTTTGAAGTCAATAAAGCCAGGAGTCTTGTGGTACTTCAAAGGCTACATTCACATGTTGAAAATAATGAAGGCCTTGCATCCAAAATGACATTGCACATGTATAATGCTAATTAATGCTTTTTATGTAATGTTTTGGTGGTAAAGTTTTTTTTACATTCAGTCATTTTACCTTCTAGTATGAAGAGTTTGACTTAAGAACAGTGAAGGAAAGATAACTAAAAACTAGTCCAGAGTGCAAATAACCACCAGGCAGAAACAGATTGACATAGTAATAGTCCACACAAGCCTATGCACAGATTTGTGGTCCTTTAAACCTCACCAGTACAGGCAAGATAACTTTGCCCCTCAGCCAAGTGAAAATGTGGATATATTTATTAAAATATGTAGTAGTTTTACAATTTTGGGATATTCCCTGGGGAAAAGATCTCAGAAATAAAGGTCAATGCCATTAATTGTTTCGTTGGTGGATTAAAACCCAAACAGGATTCATAACTCCCATCATGCCCAACAATGGTGTAATTTTTCACCTGTACTGATTAGGGTTTAAAACATGAGCAGGACTCTGGTTACTTTCAATAGTAAGCTTAGTAAAAGAAATACAAGCCACACTAACCTTTCAAAGAAACAAGCATTTCTTGCTTTGAAGACCCTATTTTTATCACTAACTGGAGCTCTAATTTAAAAGGGCAATCCATGAACTACAACTCCCACAAACATTCTTCATTTTTCAGAATGGGCTTTGACATCTGACAGGAGAGGTGTCACATATTCCCCACAAGAAGATTATAGTATCTATATGGAAGTTTTTATTTCTGAAACAAGCTGTTTGGTACACCCAACAGTCTTAAATTTTACAATAATTTGGTGTGCCTTGTTGTATACTGTTAAGTCCATTCTTTTCAATACCAGAGCATAGCAAAACTTCTCAAAATTCAAAATGTGTTCAAACACACTTCAAACGTATTTATTTTATTGGTATAAGACAGGTTCACTTGCACCATAAAAGGGGTGATCTAGTAACAACTTGAACTACAACAGAGGTTGTGACATGAGCTGAAGCTACAAAGTAAGAGTTGGCTTTTCTACCCCGCTTTTCTCACCCATTTAAGGGGATTCAAAGCGGCTGACAAAGCTTTCTGTTCTCCTCATGAAAGGCCACCCTGTGAGATGGGTGGGGCTGTGAGAGCTCAGAAGAGAGATGTGACTAGCCCAAGGTCACCCAGCTGGCTTCGTGGAGGAATCAGACCTGGTGTTCCTAAATAAGAGTCCAGCTCTCTAACCACTAGACCAAACCGGCTCCCAAAACTGCATGCCACAACTTCTGTTAGTCTTTAAAGTTTTACTAGACCTCTTTTTAAATACTGATCCAGACTAACATGGCTTCATCTTTTGAATCATCCATAAAAGTAAGCCACAGTAATAGCCTGGGGAGGTACACAGCAAAGCAATTTCTAAACAAACCATTTATAGGTCTACAATGAATAAAATTTAATCATACTTCTGAGTGACACTGGAATTATTTACATTTTGGTTCCAAACCCCAAGATGTAATTTATATTTGCATGAGATAACAGAAAATTTTTCACCATGACAACATTTGCTAAAAAGGTTCCCAACATCCAATTTGCTAGACACTAAAATGTTCTGCTTATAATTGCTTTTAGGTTAGATGCCCATCTCCATTAATGGCATTTTACATAAGAGTTTTAGCTCAGTAGGCTGGGAACATTTTAAATCACAATAGACAGATTAAATGCAAATATCTCAATATTGCATATTTTAGACTCACTTAACTTTAAATAGGCTGCATCTTTTTTTACCTTTGAAGATCTACATTTTTCCCAAAATATTTTTTTCTAAAATCAGTCTGTATCTTTTTTAAAAAAAATTCTTTTCTAAATGTTCCTTGTTACCCTCCCCCTCCCATATATGACATGAAAATCCTATTATGCCCAGCAAGCAAAACTAGGGCAAAACACAGCTACATGAAGTTATAGAAAATGGGACATATCTAAGAAATGTACTTTGAAGTTAGTTGGGAAAATGCCATAATGGTAGAAAATAAAAGGAACTGGAACTCATTATTGAGTTGACTTCTGTAGTGCACCAGTACTGGGGCCATTATGCATAAAAACTTCCCTGCTACTCCAGGCTAGTTTTCTACTCTTAATCAGTAAGCTAGCATCACCACAGGTTCTCAGTTAAAAACAAAAGAAATAGTATCTTAACATCAGTCTACCAATCCATTATTTTGAAAGCTGAATATTGAAGAAGGCCCATATATTAATAGTTCACACTATCACAATGCATCTCCACTATTACCATGGCAGTTCATCAAACATTATTCTGTATTTGTTGTAGGAAGATGAAGACAAAGGAGTAAGAGTATACACTGAATAGTAATCCTACTCCTGCTAGAAAGAGATCTGCTTCAGGAACTCTTCTCCTAAAAGAGCTACAAACATACAAGCAAACAAATGACAAACCAAATTAGACTGTGTCTTTTTTATTTACATCTTTCAAGTTGATGTTAACAGTGAGGGGTTATAGGAAGAGAATCCTTACCCACCCCTGACCAAGAGCAGCATAAAGTCCCAAATACTGAATCATTGTAAACAGAGCTAATCACAGGAACCACATAAATAAATAAGAGGGGACGGAACCTCTTAGAATGTAGCAGAAAGGCTCCTAATAACGATCTGAGGAAGAACAAGGTAAAGAGAGACACCGAACACACAATGGGGAAGGCAGGGCACTTTCTGTCATCCCAAAAACTGAAGGGGTATAGTATTAGGTCCTGGTAAAGCTTGGCCCTCAGCAAAGTTCAGTGCAGAAAAGTTTGATACTGTAATACACCTGTAATTGCATCTTCATTCACAGGAAAACTACACTTCCCCTTGTTTAGGCAGGGGAAGCCAAGACCAAAAGGATTAACAGTAATAAATAGAGAATGCTAGCAGGAGAGTAGCTATGAAGAAATGAGCCTGAGCAAGAGACTGGGGCCAAATAGGGTTTAACAAGCTGTACAGGGATGGGGAAAGTGCCAGGACAGATGGAATGAACAGCACAAGCGGAGCATTTTAGGAAAATTCCTAGGCAGTGAAAGGAACTGGCTCCTACTCCGTCTGGGGCACAGAAATAGTAGGACCCTTGGGGTCATCAAAACGGTCCATAGTCTTGAGGCTCATAACCATGTGGAGCCCATAGGTGAAGATGGCAACGAGAAGCAGAGAGGTCAACAATCCCATCCAGATGCCAGGAGAGAAGAAGCCGGCGCAGTCACTGGCATATGAGAATCTTTCCCCCGTTACGTTGAAGCTCTGGATCTGGACAGATTAGAAGTCATGCATTAGTAAGAAATCATTTTCTACCTTGCCCCCATCCCACTGTTCTCTCAGCACATTCCAACAATGATGCATTAGGAAAAAACATCTTCTAGTTCACCTATCAATTTAGCAGTATACAAAATAAAGACAGCTTGGGGAAGACTGCTTTCTCCACCTCCCTTGGCTTCAGTCCCTGAAAAAATATAGTGCTCATCTCTCACGGCTAGAAGAGTTTGTGAAAGAGGGAACTGGTTCAGGGAAGAGAGAATACAGAATAATTGACATTTAACTGTGTTGGTCTGTTAACAATAAACTAATTGGAACATAGTCTCTTGTTGTAACTTACCTGAAAATTTGTCATCAACAACTTCCACTGGCTATCTGAAGTGCTGTTGGGGATTAAGATGGCTCCTGATGTTAGGTGACTGCTGACTTTAGTGCAGGAGAAGGAATAATTGCTGGGAGCTGTGATCTGTGTGGCATTGAAGACAGCTGGGGGTTTGTTAGGTCTGATCAGATGCACAGTATGAAGGGTGAACCAGTTCCGTGCAGAAACTGGGTAGCGGAGGTTTGTCATGAAGAACCTAGAAAGGAAAGGAGGGATTCAAAGAAGATGAAAAGTAACAGCAGAACACCACTTATAGCAATCCCTTCAACACCCACTGGCCTTCCACCAACCCATCTCAAGCTCCCTAGCCAATATTATTCATAACTCAATCTCAGAACCTCTTTACAATACATGTTCTTACAATGTCCTTTCTTTGAACCGTCTGACACCTCTGTGGTCTGCTCTAAAAGAGAAGTATATTCTCACTATCAGTTCAAAAACTACATGTGTCAATTACATTTTACAAGGACATAACCAGATAAGGGAGAAGAGAGGGGCATAGAATTTATCTCCCTAAAACACAAGCATCAACTCCTTCCTCCCTCTCTAGAATCCTAACCCAAGCACATTTCTTTGTAAACAAAGTTCAAAAGACACCCATTAGATTTTTATCCTGAGGCAAAAAAGATATGATGAAAATCTTAATGAAACACTTAGGCGGAGGAGAGTTAATGAGTTCACTGCATGTTAAAAAAAAGACCGGGCAAAATTCCAGATCGGCAAAAACCCAGAGATTTATTTTACTATTTATCTAACTCAATTCAGGCAAGCAGCAGAAATTTTGCTGCTATAAATTATATTGTGAGAATGTCTGTGCTCATCATACTTACTTTATTGTTAAGGAACTTCCACCCACATTGGCATATTTTAGGACCAACCTAAGGAGAACAAACACAATTTGAGTTAAAACAACCAGCATTCACTGGTCTAAGCCTAAGCCTAACTAAAAGAACTGTATTTCCTCCCCCGCCTACCTTCATTTTACCAAAACCCTTGTCCCAACTCTTCACCTATTAGCTGAAGAAGTGTGTACAATATTGTACGTAACATAAGCAGTGAAGGTTCTCTTCTTATAGCACTAAAAGTAATGCTGTTCCTTATTGCCTGAGCTGCTGCTAACAATGTTTTCTCTCCCACCATAAATCTGCTTCACATCCCTCACCCCTAAACTCACTCTGAAGCATTAGGCTTCCACTGGGACCCACTGACGTCGACAGCAGCACGCTCCCCAAATGTGAGGTTAGTAAGTTCATGCCATGTGTCGTTAAAAGCCACCGAAAAGTTCCTGGCCCAAAAGAGTATCTGTGGTGTTCCAGTTTTAGGAAAACGAAGTGGTGCCGTCACAGTCTCCTTCTGGAGCAGCTGCCGACCCAGTCTTTCAGGGGCCACATCAGAGACATCCCGGACAACCTGCAAGAGAAAGCATGGAGAAGATGAGCAACCCAAACAGGAGTGAAAGGATTTAGGAGAGGTGTCAGATGGTTCAAAATGAAATGCCTCCCTTCAAATGAGGCTCCCATTCCTCTCAGACAGTTGAAAGAGGAATTTCTCTAGGTAAGACGCACCACTGTGCACAAAACAAATGCCAAGCAAGCGTTCTCAGGAAAAGACGTTTATGTAAGAAACAAAAGCATGCTTTTAGATTATTCTGATGACTCTGTATCACTTTCCAGTCTATTAAAAGAATGGTTTTGGATAATCCTGACGACTTTGTATTGCTTTCCAGCTTATTGCCTTTTAAAGTAACACAACAAGATTCCTTTGAGGCTAGAAAGTATATGGAAGACATAACCTGATCCACGGAGCATCCCAAAATACAAAGAATAAAAATCCAACCCAAAAAGTAGTAATTAGATCACATACCCGTGAGGGACGCAAAGCAGTTAAGATGGCTGTGTATGGGACATCTTCAGACTGCAGGGCACTTAAAACTTGTCCCAGGATTTCATCTGCATGGAGAAATCTTGTTGGAGAGAAAAAGGCTGCAACCCACTCCCTACAGTCTCCCACCCATGACAGCAGAAGTTTCTTTCATGCTGTGTGCACCATGCAACAGCAATGCTCTTTCATCAGATTGTGGCCTTGTTTTATATGCTGGCACCCTACAAATCCCTGCATTTTTTTATACAGGACCATTTGCATGCACTGCTCACTTGCATGCATGAATCAAGAACCATCTAAAGGAGCAGCATCCTCCCATACACAGCTGCTTATCCATTGAAATCGTCTAGAGAGGCCCTCCCGGCAGTATCACCACCATTAGAAGGTCAAGGGGTAGGTACCCATGAGAGACCCCTCTCTGTGATAGCCCTTAGAAGTGTGCCAAGCATCATTTATCCACATATTCAAGAGGCAGCTGTTGCTCAGTTCTCATCCCTCTCTGCATACTGTTCTGTTTTTAATTTTGTTTTTATGTACTTTAATTGTTGTCTCCACACTGAGATTTCAGGGTGGAAAAAGATCTGATGGAAATTTTATGAAATACTAATGTATAAATTATTATTATTATTATTATTATTATTATTATTATTATTATTATTATTATTATTATTATTATTATTATTATTATTATTATTATAGTTTATTTCTAAAGCGCTGTACATGTACTCAGTGCTGTACAATATTATATTAATCTTAGACAGGTCCCTGCCCTCAGGCTTACAATCTAAAGAATGTAATATTAGTTTTTTTAAAAAAGGATTCTTATATGCTTCAGGCTTAAACTCCCCCACCTCATTAACAAACATCTATCTACAAAGCTAAGTATTAAAGACCAGCCTTGGAGCTACTATATCCCCCAAAATATTCCAAGGAACAATCGCCACCAACAAGTGAAATCCAGCCCACGTGCCTACTCCAGATGCTTTCAGGGGCCATTTTCTCCCTCTAAGTTGTGGATTTTATGATGTTGCTCACCATTGCTGGTTAGGACTTCCTTTGGCGCCATGAGACTAGAACTAGAGGATGAAGGAAGAAAGAAAGTTGTTACATTAGTTTATGTGCCTCAGTATGAAATTAGACTTTTGCACTATGTCAGTGCTTCCTCAGGTGGATTATTAGCTTCACTGACACCTGTGGCAGCCCTGTTCATCATACATAATCACTAAGGGTAGATAAGTTTAGGACTCTGGATTGACTGAAAAAGTACAATATACTTAGGAACAGCCAAGCCTAAAAGAAGAAGAGAATGGTATTCAAAACAAAGAAGCTAAATTTGCTGCTCAGCAGCACATTCCATGCTTAAAAGTCAAGCCCACCAAAAGATCCTTCCAAGTTCCTAGAGTCACGAGAGAAGGCATCATGATGCTGGCAGTAGGCAAAAAGCTGCTGCAGGGTTGGCTACATACCCAGTTGTATATGGCAATCTTATCAGCAGCAGGGCAGGAAGGCTGGCATTGAGACGCAGTTCTTGGAAGGTGTTCTGGTCAACATGAAGGGGAGACATGCCCAATTTAGCCTTCAAAAAGGCTGGGACAGCACTGGCTGCAAACCAGTCCACAGAAGGAAGGACTAAGGAGGATGAAGCTGCACCAAGTGCATTCTGATGGGGAGACAAGGAGAAAAGTTAGAATACTACATATAATCTACATTTATTAGAATACTATTATTAAGTTAGAATACTACATTTATCATACCAAGCTTTAAGGGCTCTGACTAAGGCCACTCTACATCCATGCTGTTATCTTGCTAATGTTCAGCCTTACCTACTTGCATTCCTTGTCGACCCTCCAGTTTGAGGGCCAGTTTGGTCTAGTGGTTAAGGAGCCGGACTCTTATCTGGGAATACTAGGTTCGATTCCACCCTCCTCCATGAAGCCAGCTGGGTGACCTTGGGCTAGTCACAGGCTGTAGGGTGTTTTTTTTGCCGGTCTGTGGTGCCGCCACAACAAGCTGCCCCGGGCCCACCATGGAAAAGGAAGCCTGTCCCTGGTGCAAAAAAGGCTGGGGACTCCTGCTCTAGAATCAGCATAAACAGCTTGGTGTGAGAACTGTTATATTTGCCACAGTGTTGCTCAAATGTCCTGGGACTGTAAGGGGAGCTAGGAAGGGATTCTATTCATGACACCTCCCTAGGTGTGATTGTGAAGGTGTGATTGTGAAGATGCGTTGCAAATCCCAAATCCCATCTCATGTTGTATTACCGAGGAAGCAGCCTTTCAGAAACATAATTTGCATCTTATCAAAAATGTTCTAGAAGAAAGATGCTAGGATTTCATCACATTTATTTTTAGACAAGAGCAAGGTTCCAAGAGTACCTTATGGCAGTCAGTATTTAAGGCACTCTGTGACCTCAGGATTACAGTTAAAAGGCACAAGGAAAGAAGAAAAAAGACAGGTGGTAGCAGGGGGAGCTCAAGTTCTTAACAACCTGCTAGACTGCAGAATGTGCTGTGAAAAGATAAAGCAAGAGCCTCCTGCTTTAGAATTCATAGCAGACAAGTTCATCACTGCTCCATAGGCACAAAGGTTGTGTGCTACCTCCAGTCATGGGGCTGTTGTGTCTCTAAAGACCAACTGCTAGGAAACTATTGACCTTACATCCCGCTTGTGGGCCTCTCAAGGGCATCTGACTGACTACCAATAAGACCTGAAGCTTTTCCACACTTTGGCATGTTCCTACAAGTCCAAAGAATTCAAGGGCAGGAGGAGCCCAAAGAGGTTATTAAATCAACAAAGAGGAAATTCCATTTCTTCCACTCTTAGACCTAGATGGATTAGTGACAGTAAAGGGAGAAGCCAGATAAGTGACTAATGGCCAGCACAATAAAAGCCAATTCCTCTCAGAACGATGGAAGATTATTTCACCTGAAGGAAGGCAGGCTTAGAAAATGCATCACTTTTTCTAAGGCACGCGATGCTGCATAATTTCCATCTTTACAGAGAACTTCTCTAAAACTATGAATTGAGTCATTTGCTGTGCACTTCTGCAGCATTTATACATCCTTCCCCAGTAAACCAGATCCCGCAGACCCAGTGCCTTTTATGCTTCTTTAACATGTTAACTAGGCATTTATCTTCATAAATAATTATTGTTTATACATATGTCCTTGACTTTAAATGTTGGTCTTGAACTAATTCAGTCACTACAAAAGGAAATAATAAAAATAAACAAAATTATGTTAGGGCTTATTAACATTGAAGTCAGAACAGAATATAAACTACATAATTCCTTATTTTCTACTCAGAACTCAAATGATGCATGGAGCTCAGGAGAGTACTCCAAGTTCTCTCTGTTAGTCCTGAGTTCTAGGTAGAAGAAGAATAATTTCTGATCTTTGAGCCTTCTAACCAACAGAACAAATGGAGTGGTCCAACTGCTGAAGGGTTTGCCTTTGTCTTCTGCTTAAGAATGCCCAGAAGCAATTGGTAGGCCGCTGTGTGAGGCAGGATGCTGGACTAGATGGGCTGTGGCCTCCTATTGTGTTATGATCTTATGATGGAGCTTTCTAGCAGGGTCCTGCACCTCCCTTGGACCACACCAGCATGCTCCTAGTACACTTGCTAGCATGATATTCCAGCAAATGTGGAAATGGCCTTAAACACACAATTACACTATCATTCACAGGAATGCAGTAGTCAACTAGAAGTGATGTCATGAGTTTAAAGGGAAGAAGGAAATGCATTTCAACATTTTTCACTTACTTCCAGATTGGGAAAGGCGCTGTCTGGCTTGTTTCCAAAGACACCTCCATATGCAGTGAAATCCTCAATGCTGAGCTGAGAAAAAACCCATCATTCTTGCAACCATTTTAAAATATTGTCTTAGTTTATTTAATTACTTTTCTGTACTTTTTCTAAAAAGATTATCAGTTTTAAAAGTTCACGTCTTCTAGCTCTGACATGCAAAATTCTTGATGAAAATGCCTGCAGGAGACTTGACAGCAAGCACTCAGGGCAAAAGGACTTTTTTAGCAACCGCACTCTGTATTTCACATCATGTTAACAGAACAGTTGATTTAAAAAAGCCCCAAACCACAATTACTCTTAACTGGCAAAGCAATTACCAAAGAGCGATGATAAACAGAATGAGGAAGTGTCAGATAGAAAGTCATGAGACCATCAGCTCACATGGCCACAGTGAAGAAGCCTATCCTTTGCTGCCCTCCTTCTCCTGAAAGGTTGGGAAGCTTAGTGTCTCCTGAACTTCCAAAAGAGATGTAGAGCACCTTTGGATAATAAACCAAATGGTGTTGTTGAGTAGGGTTTGGTTCCCCCCACCCCCCAGCTACTCATTCTTCTTCACTTCAATCTCCAATTGTAGAAGGTTGATCTTGAATTTGAACCCAAACAAAGGGGCCTGCAAACCACACTTCTGCTAGGGACGCAGAAATAAATACTAACTTTTTCCTGAAGGAAGAGCAGCACATTGTGCGGTCCAGCATCAATTGCAGAGTCCAGTAGAGCTGCAAGCTGAGTTTCTGTCACCACATGCCCTTCGTGGGGGGCTGCCAAGGGGGACCATAAGGAGCTGCACTCACAGAAGGAAAACAAAGGAAATGAGAGTATCTGATGCTTACTACCATACCCTGCAGAAATGATATCTCCATGTTCTCAGGACCTCACACAGTTCAGGAGAATCTTCATGTTTTTCATGGCATATAAAGGGGTTACTTACTTCAGAGAAGAGGCAAAAAAGCTAAATGAGGACTGATGTTTAGTAAGTTTATTTAAAACATTTCTAGACCTCTTCCCATAAAGATTTTGAAGCAGTTTGTTAAAAAATCAACATAAAAAAACAGCATAAAAACACACTATGATTATTCAAAAAGATGGTATAAAAAGAAAACAAACACCATTCACATAGGGAATGCTTGAAGCAAGGTGCTTGAAAGATGTATTTGCTCTTGGAGAAGAAGAGGGCATTCCACAAAATGGATGCTGTCAAAGAAAAGGCCCAACTCTGGATACCCAAGTCCTGCCTCCAAGTTGGAGACTCAGACAGAATGCCTTTAAAGGCCATTTGAAGGGATCTAAGAGCAGGTAACCATTTTTCCTTTGTCTTCTGCTTCAGAATGCCCAGAAGCAATTGGTGAACCACCTGGTGACACAGGAAGCTGGGCTAGATGGGCAGTGGCCCAATCCAGCAAGGCTCCTCTTATGTTCCTATGGGCCATCATGAGACTGCATTCTGCATTTTGTGGAACCTGCAGCAGGATATCTCCAGAGGATCACAGACCTCTTCCAGGCTTGTAACAGGAGACACATTCTTTAATGTACCTTGGCCCCAGGTCAACCTAAGGCCCAGGGAAGTGTATCACTTTTAGACAAGGTTCTAAATTCTGAATTTAGTCAACTGCTCTAGCTGGAAAATGATAGCTGTAGTCCTAATACCACAAACTGAGAACACAGCAGTTATAAAGAAGTGGAAAGCAGTCCATTACCAATTTTTTCCTTGACACCAGGATTTTATTTCCATTAATAGGTTTGGTGGGACAAAGGAAAACAAAATGGGAACCTTTCTCACACATACCAATAATATGCTGGTCTCCAACAGTATTGAGGATGCAAAACACTTCCTTTTCTTCTGGACATTTTTTAATACTGGTTTATTTTTTTTAAAAAAAAAAAGCCCCCCTCTTGCTATATTTACCATCCCAACCACCAGGGCAGATGATAGAAATTCTTCAAGCACCTGGTTATTACTATTACTTGATTCAGAAAAAGTAAACGGAAAAAAGGAAAAATAGTGTCAGAATGAAGTATTAAACCATGAGAAGATTGAGGAAAGAAGGTAGAAGGAAAAATAAATGCTATGGGAAAGGGAAAGGCTAAAATCCAAAATGAAGCTCTTATGATGGCTGAACAGACCACAGGTCATCTCTGCTGCAGCTTCTACAGTTGTATAAGGCGCATATAAATGTAAATTTGTATTTTACTGCTGTATTCTGCACTAGTTCCAGCTTCTAGACCAGCGGTTCTCAACCTTCCTAATGCCGCGACCCCCTAATGGAGTTCATGTTGTGGAGAGCCCCAACTACAGGGTCGGAGCAGCTGGGAGGTGGGAGGGAAGGGTGGTGGGAGACTCATCGCGACCCCTCTGAAAGGGTCGTTCGACCCCCGTAGGGGTCCCGACCCCCAGGTTGAGAACCACTGTTCTAAACCATCTTCCCAGTCCTGTAAAGAGTACATTACAACAATCTAATCTAGAGGTTACCAGAGCGTGGGTTGCTGTTGTCAGTTATATCCCAGAATAGGGGCCTGCTGTCCACATGATCACACAAGCTATGGCAGGCACCAAGTGAGGACTACCATAGCCCATATTAGCATGCAAACAACAGACCCCTATCCCAAGATATATTCCAGAATAAAGCCAAGTGCAGAAAGGGCCCTGGTCACTGCTGCCACCTAAGCCTCAAGTGACAATGATTAATCCAGAAGCAACTCCATCAAGAACTGAGTGATGATGCCTATTTCCTGGACTCAAGATCCCATGACACACAGTGCCTCCATCTTGTCCGGATTTACTGTCTCCAGGCAGTAATGAAGCTCCTCAGTAAATAAGTAAATAAATGTAAATAAACAAATATCTTATGTATATTAGCCAGCAAGTCAGCTCTATTGAACTCAGTGGAATTTCCTCTTGAAGATACACTTCTGTCAATCTGGAGTCAAAACTGTCACTGCAAAGGAAGCCTGTATATTTCCTAAAATGTAATTTGTAAGTTGCGCACCTGCTGAAGATAGAATCCCAGAACTAAATTGCGCACATTCCATATATCTGCCCAACCACCATGTTTTCTGGGCTGCTTACCACTGTTTCCCTACCAGTTATCTAAATATGAATTTCTCAACTACCTCATTTACAAACCATTTCTGACATACTTTTGGAGTGAGAAGCAAAAGCAATATGCTTAGTGTGATAAGCACACATTTAAAAACATGCATTTTATAGACAAATATGTCAGAATTACCTGCAACCACTTGCACTTAGTAAACACGCTGGCTTTTGTATAACTTAAGTACGTATGTATTCATTGGAGGATTTACATTCCACTCTTCACCTGAAGGTCCCAGGATGGGTCATCATAACAAATACAATAAAATAATCTAAAACATAAACTATAACTTTCCCTTCCTTCCTTTATGGCAGGACAACACTCAGAGGAAGCTTAACATCAAAGTCCTGGCTGAAAGAGGTATATTTAAAAATATATATAACACAGCATATTGTGTGAGGCACTCCACAGATATCCTGCCTGGCAAGGAAAATAGTGCTTCGGTATAAACTAACAACAGATCTCCCCCCTTACACCTAATTCGCCAAAAGCCAAGAATAGGCTTCCACAGAATAAAGAAAAAAGCAATTACAGCAATTTTGTACACACAATATAAAGCCAGAAACTCCAGAACCAACACTTCATAAGGCTGTGTTCACAACTAAGTTTTAATCCAGCTTCACTCCACCCTCAAAGTGACTAGTCATTTTCTTTCCACATTATCTAACCCAAAGGCAAATTGTCTTAGATAATGCAGGAAGAAAACCAGTTTACCACACTGCTGATGTGCTCTCTCGCTCTGAAAGAGGGGCTGCATCTGGATTAAAACGTAGGTCTGAATGCAGCCTAGACCACCATACCCCACATTAGGCAGATGAGCCTCCACTGGACCATATTCTAAGACCAGTCGTGTGAACCCACCACAACCACCGTACAGGAGAGGAAAAGGCATCGCACAGTGTTCATCGAATAACGCAAATCAAAACCCTTTGCTCCTCTTCTTCGAGTCAGAAGCCCACCAGACTCCGTCCTGGGAAGCCTTCGCACACTGGGCCATGAATAGCAAGCAGCTCAGAGAAACAGGCTTGCAAGCATGTACCTGGGCATTACGAGCCCACATTTCTGGCTATGCGGTCCTAAAGCCAAAATCGTAGCGTGTGGACACTGCTGCGTAGAACCGCCGCTAGCACCAATTCTCCCGCTAAGCAACCCTTCGGACACCTCCACGCCCCACTCTCTCCAGGGGATGTAGTCAGTGCCCAGACCCTACCCAGAAGGCTCAAAGGGGCCCTCATACCTGTGGCTGGACCAGGCCAGCAAGGGCACCTGTCCCGTCTGAGCCGCGGCCAGGGCCAGGGCCAGGAGCAGAAGACCAGCCACTTCCAACGCCGCCATCTTCTCTTCCTGGCCTTCGCTTCGCTTCTTTCCCCCCCGGCCCGTCGCAACCAATCAGATCACTAGAGAAATAGCGACTTTGCTAGCGTGGAAGGGCAGCCAATAGGAACACGGGGCCGGCTCGGAAAGAACCAGTAAGAACCCTCCTTCGTTTATTTCCTTACCTTTAAAAAAATCAGATGATGCGCAGCCGTCGTGGGCGGCCACTGTTCTGGATGGTGTATGGCTCTTCTTGCAAGCGAGCCCGGGTCTATTCCCAAGTGGCAAGCACAGGATTTATGCAGCCTGGCTGGAAGCAAAACTCCACTGTGCACGGAAAACTTGGGAACGGAGCTTTGTTTGCAGAAGGTAAAAGAGCGAGAAAGAGAAGTTGCCAGGTGGTAGGTTTTTAGCTGCTAACAATGCCTTAAAAGATGGAAGAGGAGAGGAAACAGTAGTAAATAGCTTAATCTGGAACACTATTCAGTTTATGGGGAATGCTGTCTTATGCAAACTTTGTGGAATAGGATGGGGGCTGTCCAAGGGGAACTTAGTAAAGAGGAGGTACCTCCATGATTCTGGCTTCTGGGAAGCCCTTGTTCTACCATGCTTTTTTATCATTAACATTTATATTCTACCCTGTATTCAAAGGTCTTAAGGTATGTTCCAAGAGATAAAAGCAATACATACAGATTAATGAGTCTCAGATTGCAAATAAGACACCTCACCCTACAGTGTAAATTGTGCTAAAAAGCAATCTGCAAAGCAGCTTCCCAGCTGGTATGGCTTTCTCTGTTGGGCTCAAGAAATATGGTGGTGGAGAGGAATGTCTAATCAGTCTTTCAGCTGATGCCCTCTGGTAGTTGACAAAGTTTTTTTTCTTGTCACCAAAAACAAACTAAAGTGCCCCTTTGCAAAAAACCAGAGTGCTCCCTGCCAAATCATTTGTTGCTTCTCTAGGGATGTTCATTTTGGTTCATAACAAACCCAAACCACAAGCCTGGTGAACTGTATGACCATTGAATCTACAGCTGGCTGGCCAGTTTGTGAACCCCTTCATATCATACCCAGGGCTCCCTTCCCTTCCTCAGTCATACCCTAGTGCTTCCATGAATCAGGCCCCACCATTGTGCCTTCTTCCTGTTCATCCCCCTGTCAGGCCTGCAGTTCCTATCTGCTCTCTTCACTGGTGCTTATGAAGTTGTTATCGGGATCAATTATTATCAGTATTTAAAGAAGCACTTTGTCCATTACACAGTATCATGAGCAAAAATAATTTGAAAGGTGCAGCAACAAGGAATCCACCCTCTTTTGAAAAATTACCTGGCAAACAAAACACTCCCAGTATCTAGTCTTTTTACTTTATATGTATATAAATATATGTATATAAAATATACACAATCCTCCTGAGAAAATTTGCAGGAATTCTGGGAAGCTGCTGTTAAAGCAATAATATCAGAAGAATGGAAACCACTTCTCCTTAAACACCATAAGTATAGTAAGGCACCCACAATATATAGCTAAATCTTTTACTTAAATGGCACAGAGTGCAAGCACAGCTTACAAATATAGGAAATATATTCCCAATATATGGCACAGAAGAAGGAACTATATTTCAACTATGGTGGAGCTGTTCACTCATTCAAACACTGTGGAAAGGTGTAAGGCAAGAAATAACAATATTGAAACTGCATTTCACATGATGTCTGGAGTTGTGTTTATTATGTTTGTTTAGAGATGATAAATCAGAAAATTAAATATAAAACCCTTATTAAATTGTATGTTAGCTGCAGCACAGCTGCTCTCCCTTCAAAACTGGAAAAACACTCAATCTTTATCAATTGTTATACCAAATAATGGAACATTGCTATAGACTACGATTTTCAAGATAATTTACAAGGATCTATAGAATCTATGTTACCGATGAGACTTAGCCAAGCTGCAACTTGATAAATGATAAATGAATTATTTTGATTATAAATCAAAAGAAACAACCCCAACTCTTTTCCATGCCTACTGATGGCAGTAAGATTAAAAATGTGAACATGATTGGACTTTAATGTTAAATATGCCTTGTACATATTTAAGTGTTCCCAAAGATTATTTACTACTATATGTTCTAAAAGTTGAATTTGTCACTTGGTGTGTTATGTTTTTATACAGTAAATAAAATAAGAGGCACTAATCACATTTGTCTACTTCCCGAGAGGCCTCAAATGAATGTCCACGTACTAGGCCTTCTGGAAGACCTCCACCCAGAAGGCCTGGCAGCAGGGCTAGAGACAGCAGGCCTATCAGGCTGTGGTATCTTCAAGATCATTGTGTGCCCAAGGGGGCAGGTAGGAGGCCACGGACCTGGGTGTGTCATATGATGAGAAAGGGGGAGACAAACTGGGGTGTGATAGGGGGGAATTTGAACCAGCAAATCAGTCATCAAATCCATCCTAGATTGGTTCACTTTGGAATGAACCCTTTTAGCAGGGTTCGGTCTTACAGTAAATCCCATGAAATTCCCTGGCACATTCCTGTCATTGTCATTTTTGTTTTCATAGCATGTTTTTAAATAAATATATCCTGAGCCTTAACCCTACCACCACCACAGAACTCTGAACATAATGCAGCAGACTTTGGAATCGTTTACTGGAAACACTGTCAAGTATAAAAACAGCCCACGACCAATGTGCTACAAAAAGAAAGAAACCCACAGAAAAATCACCCCTCTCATAAATTCCTGTGTAGCAAGATAGGCTGGTGCAAACTGGGATCACTGGAAGGAGGGGGTAGAACCTATCTTAGCCCCTCTTCCCATTCCCCCTCTTGCTCCTGTACATGCATCGTGCACAGTCTCAAAGTGAAAGCTCAGGCTCCCTCCAGATACTCTATAGTCTGGCAACAGGGAACTTGACGTGCTGCAGTAGTTCTGAGTCCATCAGGTCTGAAGCCAAGCACCACGGCAGGGTTGGAGGCATGCTGAAGGAGGGTAAGGTTCAGCTACGTTCAGAGCCTTCATTCAACTCTGCATACAGCACCAGCTCACTTGTTCTGTGGCCCAAGTGGCAGCTGACAAAGTGAAGCATTCTGCTCAAGAGCTCAGCTCAGTCCACACAGGGATCCCTTTCTCCATCAAAGCTCCCAATAGCACCATCCACGATCTAGTGGCAGGCTCCTCCTAGTCCCATCTTTAAGCCTGCAGCTTGAAACTCTGGTGCAGTCTTTCAGCCTGCTCCTTCAGTGCCTGGATCTCCTCTTGAATGAAATCTGTCAGTGCTTTGCGCATTTCCACCTGCAAAGGGAAAGGACCATTGTTAAGAAGCCTATGCATACAAAGTACAGTAAGAATAAGGGGAGGGAGAAGAATATGGGAATTCCAAGAACTTGATTCGCAGGCACAACTATACATATATTAGTTCCAGATGTGTAGAAAAATGAGTAGACTGGACCTCAGCCCAAAATATAGTTTCTAACTCAAAGTATATTTGATTAATGTATTATAAAATAATAATAATAATAATAATAATATTTATTTGTATACCGCCCTAT
>MTQE01001795.1:2300013-2330160 GCA_014337955.1 Aspidoscelis marmoratus
AAGGCGGTTTACAAGAAACAGAAAAAAGAAATACAAGGAATACAACAAATTAAGTAAAATCAATCTCAATAAATAATCATCGCATTAGGGAATACAACAAATCAATACAAGTAAAAAAACCTTGGTAAATAAGAAATCAAAAACATATCATAAACAATGTCCCCCCTCTCTCTACTCTTTCTCTACTCCTTCCTGCTTCCACATAGTTGTAGAGGAGGAGACAGAGCCAGGTGTTCTTCAGGTGTTCTTGCTTGGTGCAAGGAGCCTGGTGCCATACCACCAGAGGCCTTTTCGCACTTACCTGATAAGGCTGCTGTGAACTAGGGCTGGTAAACTTCTGGTAACGGTGCACTTGTCATGAGGAAAGCTTCCCCAAAGGGTCCATTACCGGCCAGAAGTGTGAATGGTCCTCCCATTTACTAGCCTGCACCGCTGCATCTGAAGCCGGAAGTTCCACCTCCTCGCTGCCATGACTGGCCATTATGTGACATGCTCAGATGCCATTGCAAGAGGGGCGTGTTCAAGCACAGGGAAGCATTGTGGCCGATCACGTCAGTGCCCATGATCAAATGCCCCTCTCACGACTCTATGACCGGATGCCACTCTAGTCATGGCAGAGGTCAGCAATTGATCATGGCTGCCAACGCCAATGCATCTATGTGGATGACATGTTCCCCGCCCACTGACCGCAGGGAACTGGACATAGAGTGAATGGTCATACCCAATCAACAATTAGTGAACTTCTGGGGATGCAGGCCACGCTTGGAGGCTATAACAGCCTACTCAAAGTGCAGATGCACTTCACTAGAAGTTCACTAATTGTTGACTATTGGCCAAAGTGCAAATAGACCCCAAGTTCCTGGAAGTGTGCAGTTTGTAGACACCTCACTAAAATAGTCCTGACTGGCAACTTTCATTACCAGCCAGGTGGGGCCACCACAATGAAGACAACCTTCTGCTCATGAGCCAGCCTACTGGATCTAGCACAAGATCAGACCTGCATGTCACGGGGCAATGTGCACCATGTAGAAATTTCCACTGTTTCTACAAACTTCCTCCTGGGCTTAGCCCTTAAAATTCTTGGTCAGAAGGAAAGAGGAATGAGGTTATGCATTTGTGGGTTTGTGTCTGTGAAAGGGAAAGAGAATAACAAGGGAAAAGAGGGAAGGGGAAGGGGAGGTCCTGTGCAAATGAATGACATTCAAACCAAATGGTTGCTACTGCTGTTGTTCTGCTTGCATACTGAGCTCCAGGAAGGGGGTGTTCTGCTGCTGGCAAGACAGAGCAGGCAAAATTTTAAAAGGTAAAACAACAAAGATGGGCAGAGTCAGCAGCCTCTCCCTCTGGTGGGTCCATTTCATGTAGCATTAGTTACTGAATATGGAGAGGATGGCAGTTTGGGCAACTGGATTTTCCAAAGCAATGAAAGAGGGTGGGTGTTGTTTACCACCTAAAAAATTCTGCCCTCATCGTGGTTCCAAATGCTTCAAGCTAGAATCATTTCAGTTTACGGGGATATTGTGCTTTCACAGTATCTTGAGGGTTTGTTTTTTTTCAAATGCAGCAAAGGATCCTTTGTATTGATATTATAACTCCCAGGGGGCAGTAGTGTATAGAAAATGTGCTGAATTACAGGGTAAGATAATAAATACTGTGCGTAGATGCATTCTGTTATTTTATGAACCTCAGTACGTCTTTATATTTATCCTGCAGGTATTTATAACAGATACCTAGATACCAGCTCCAGGTTGGAGAGACAGGCAGGATGCTTCTAAAAGCTATTTGCAGGGAACTGAGTGAAGGCTTTGCCTTTGTCTTCGGCTTGAGAAGCTCAGAATCCATTGGTGGGCCACAGTGCTGGACAAGAGGTTCGATTAGATGGGCTTTGGCCTGATCCAACAGGGCTTCGCTTATGTTCTTATATAGGAAGAAGAGAGGTAATTAATAGAAAGAAATTGGATGAGGAGCAGGTCTCCTGTTGATTCTTAGTACCATAAAATTATTTCCTTCCTAGATCCAGATTTTCCATTGTTTAAATGTGCTTTTCCCTTTCTTCAGAGACAGGATGACACAGGTACTGGACTCCTACTCTTATGAGGATAATCATCCAGATCGGCCGGATGTCTTTGCTCGTGAACCCTTCATTGTCCGCTTTAGCCTGCCGAACAAAGGTGAGGTCCCAGGTACCTCTGGGACTTTGTTTTAACTATGAAGGATGACAGCCTGAACTACTAAAGGGTGAAAGAGCTCAGATGTGAAATGCAAGCAAAGAAACGTTCGGTGCAAGTGAAACAGCCACAGCCAATGCAGAGGGAAAGGGAGCCTTCCTTCCAGAGAGACCATGTGCCTCTGGGAAGAGTCTCTTTTTATGAGAGTTTAGAATAACAAAAACTTACTGCCTCTATCCAGGAATTACCTGACATCAATCACACATACACTGCAACTGCACTCAGCTACGCCAGCACCCACCCTCATAGCAACTGTTTCAAGCTGCGCTATTTGCTCTTATCAGAAATTTCTCCTGGATTTTGGTAGTGCTTAAACTGCTACATGAAATGTTTTTGCTATATCAAATATCAGCCAAAATGGCTGCAGTGTAGTGCAACACTCAGGGTATAGTTTAAGATACACGTATTTTCCCGTGTATAAGACAACTGGGCTTACAAGACGACTCCCAACTTTTCCAGTTAAAATACAGAGTTTGGGATATACTCGCCGTATAAGAAGACGACCCCCGGCGTATAAGACGACCCCCGACTTTTGAGAAGATTTTTCTGGGTTAAAAAGTAGACATACTCCAGAATATACTGTATGTTTTTTAATAATTAAGCCCTGTCTTAAAGATTCTTGCTCTGAGGCCAATAATTCTTTAGGGAATAGAATAAAAGTGCTTTAGGAGTTTCCACATGTTGTAAAACCAGCAGGTGGGACTCAGGCTTTGAGGGTGGTGATCTCATGCTCATACATCAAATTTAAAGCTCTCCCAGGAAGAATTGCAGGTTTTATCAGATGTTCTGAGGTGACTTAAAAGATTAACGAAACCGTGGGATTTTCCAGCTGTTCATTCTCAAGCCATAGAGGTTATCTGAGACTGGATTCCAAGTTGGCTGCTCTC
Source organism: Aspidoscelis marmoratus (assembly GCA_014337955.1). Classification (NCBI taxonomy): domain Eukaryota; kingdom Metazoa; phylum Chordata; class Lepidosauria; order Squamata; family Teiidae; genus Aspidoscelis; species Aspidoscelis marmoratus. Next base: position 2,303,129 of record MTQE01001795.1, read on the forward strand.
TTCTTTCCTTATTCTTTTTTCCATTTCCATTCATTCAAGACCTCCCAGAAGTGGTGTTGGTCCCACAGCACACAATGCCTGCGAAGGCAGAAGCTGAAATTGATGCTCTCTATGACGTTTTCTTGAATGTGCGGGCACGCTGGGGCATAGAGGTATGTCGTGGAGATCCATCAATGGAGAAGATTTTACTGTGTGCGCTATTGAGCTGCCCAAACTCGTATTTGGTTCGACTGTGAACCAAATAGGTGATTTTGGTTTGCGTTCATCTTTAGTGGCTGCCCAAATGTTATTAGACTTCAACTCCCACCAGGAGCAACTAGCATAGCCAATGATCAAAGCTAGCAGGAGCCCTAGACCAGCAGTATCTGCCCAAACAACTCCAAAATTATTATTTTCCCAACCCAAAAGTATGAGCATCGCTGAATCTGCCTTGTTTACATAAGCTGATCTTGCTTTCCTGCATCTCAGCTACAACCAAGTAATTTTGCGAATATCATAAAAAAAATCCATGAGACCTGATTTCTCCCTACATCCTTCCCATAGGACATGATTTTCTTGGGTGATTTCAATGCTGGTTGTGGCTATGTGGCAAAGAAACGCTGGGGACAAATCCGCCTCCGTCATGACCCTGCCTTTCATTGGCTCATTGATGATAAAGCTGACACCACCGTTCGAAAAAATACCCATTGTGCCTATGACAGGTAGGATCTAAGGACCATGTCTGGGGCCAGGTAAGAAGCCCTGTGGGATTCAGTCTAATCTAACACATCTCAATTTGTTTTTTATTCTTGAATAGAATTGTGGTACATGGTGAACGCTGTCTGGCTGCAGTGGTGCCTGAATCAGCTCAGCCATTTGACTTTGCCGAGGAATACGGACTTTCTGAGGATGAGGTACCAGGAAAATTCATGTTGGGATGCAGAAATCACGCGGTTGTATGTGCATAATCCAAAGTATCTAGGCAGTTTAAAATCAGGCACAGTGAGCACATTTTGGGGATTTTATTTCATAGAATTTGTGTTGCTGTGCACCTCTTTACCCTGGCCTTCAGCTGAGAGAACAATATCCCCTCCCCAAGCAGGGGCTGTCATTCTTTTAGACAATTCAATTAGCTTTTTCATTGTTTTTATTATGATTTCACTATGACCTGTGGTGGGTGGGTGGGTGGATGGATGGTTTTTTTGATAAAATATTTTTTCATAATTTATTCTGCCCCTGATAACTCTGGAGAAAGTGATCAAAAGCATCCTTGTAGTACAAAGGCTGCGGCCTATACTGATTTGTGTCTCTGCTCTCCACATTATTGAATATGGACGGTGTAAAATGGTGGCTCTCCAACATCTCAAAGCCCATAGTGTCACCCACCCTCCTGCCCACAGCATTATGATCTCCTGGGGGACTCACTTGGTTTGTCTTCTCAGTAGGGGATAAAGAACAAGCTGTGTGTTTCTTAACTTCTGCTTTTCCATTTTACTTCACTCTTTGCCAGGCTTTGGAGATAAGTGACCATTATCCTGTGGAGGTGCATTTGTGTCCACCCTGTTCTGGATACCAGAAAGCCAGTCCAGTGGGTATTTTATTGCTTGCTTTAACCATCCTGTCCAGTTCAAGCTGTGCCATCTGAAATTGTTCTGATCCCAGCTGCCCAAGATATCAGTGGCTGTGTTGGGCCTACAGTACAAAGAGAATTGTCAAAGACTATTTTTCACTGGATCAAACCATATTTTAAAGATGTTGTGTAGCTTTCCAGATCATCTGAAGAATATCCTCAGGAGGAAAAGATCTGTGCAAAGCACAGAAAGGGGCAATAAGGGGTTTTTTTGGGGGGGGGGAATTCAGGCTGTATGGAGAAAAATGCTACTTGCTTGACTGTAAGTTATGCTGTTACTAAGTTAGGTTTATATGCTGGTGAGATCAGTGCTGTGATTGATTGTGGAGTTACACCATCTCTTCTGCTCTCCTATGGTGATATCGGTGGTCATCAATCTAAGGGTGCTTATTTATTTATTTATTTTAAAATCCTTTTTCTTTAATTTGATGGAGAAGAATGAAATATATATGTCTAATGTAAAGTTATGCTGTTGATCAAGGCAAGGAAGTGGGGAAGAGGAATTTTTAAATATGGCTAAATGTCCTTTGCAAACATGCTGTACATGGCACAACCTCAGCTGAGGTTTTCCAATCCCAAGCTTTATTGATGGAGCAGGCCATGGCTGTATCTGAGATGTCTCAGCCTTCAGCCTTGGTAATGCTGTGCCTTACCTTCTGCTGCTGAAGTATCCTATAAATGACATCACAAGTTTAAAGTGTAGAATTGCAAATCCAAAATTAATGCTGGGTTTAAAAAGTAGTTGTCATGCATTTGTGTCATGTGGAAAATCCTTTCAAATGGAAAGGAAACGAAAGGGAAGCTTGTGTGCAATAATCAGATGTAAATGCACCACTTCCCTCTGCCTTTGCTTTCCGCATTCATTAGCACTGCATTACATTACATCAGAAGAGTACAGGTTGTTCTGTACTGGGTCAGACCAGTTTGGTCTAGTCTAGTGGTTAGGGAGCCAGATTCTTATCTGGGAATACTGAGTTAAATTCTGCCCTCCCCCATGAAGCCCGCTGGGTGTCCTTGAGCTAGTCACAGCTCTCTTCTGAACTCTCACAGTCCCACCTACCTCACAGGGTGTTATGTTGTGGGGAGAAGAACAGAAGGCTTGTCAGCTGCTTTGAGTCCCCTTAAATGGGTGAGAAAAGCAGAGTAGAAAAGCCAACTCTTCTTCTTCTTCTTATGGTTCAGCAGATTCAGCAGCTTTCCCTCACAGTGGCCAATAAAAATTCTTCCTTTTTTCTGCCCCGAATCTTCTAAACTTCAGCTTCATTGGATACCTCTGCTTTAATTTTTGTTAATGGAAAGGAAGAAAACCTTTTTCCATATGCACTTTCCCCACTTTAAGGATAATTTAAATGCCCTTTATCATGTCCCCTACTACTCACCTCCTTTCTAAACCTAAAAGGCCCAAATTAACAAGTGCCATTTTTAGTTATATGCAGCAGGTCCTTCCTTGTGGCAGCCCCTACTTTATGGAAATTGTTTCTTCTCTGACCCTTGTGAGTTGCCCACAATTATGTTTTCGGTGCCTATTAAAGAGATGCCTTTTAACCCAAGCTTTCCCAGTGTGAATGGCTTCCTCTCTCTGGTATACTGTGCTAATTATATTCTGTATCTGTGACTATTTTAAACTGTTTTTTTAAAGTGAACCTGTTTCTGATTTTTATGTGAGAAGTAGTCCTTGGATATCACTATTTCAGGAAATCCAGCAATGATTGCTTACCTCCATCTGCCAGCTCCTTTTGTTGTTGTTCTTTTTCCAAATGCTCAGAAACTAGCCAAGCATGGGCCAAAAACCCCAAAGGAAAGTGGGTGGACACTTGGCTGACATCCAGGTATTTGGAAGAGGAACAATAATGGAAGGAGTTGGCAAACACAGGTAAGGACCCAGGATTGCCTCCTGCCATCTGGAGGCACTTCTAATATATCTGGAGTTTTGGCTTGCTCTAGGTATTCTTTTTAAAATGTGTATCTCTGCTTCAGCTCACCTCAACACATTAATTAAGAGCACAGACTTAATTATGTTTCCCTGCTGTCTCCTATCAGTATCTCTCCTATTATTGATCAGGTAATTCTTCTGACATATCTGTGGATGTCTTTTAATGGTTCTTACATTGCCAGAAAATGTATCACAAAAATGTTGGGTTCTACCTTTGATTTTATTGTTGGAATAAAGTTTCTTAAAACAGCCTTGCATAATGTGAAGGTTTTTAAAACATAGACCTGATGATTGCACAGTTCAGCCTCCACAGTGAAGCTATCCCCTCAGGGACGACAGCAGAAAAAGATCTGCAAATCTGGATAAAAAGAAAACATATTATTATATATTATTTGTATTTGAATACCATTCTTCACCCTCAGTTTTCAGAGTAGTTTACATAACAAACAAGCATTCACTCCACATGAACTGGGAGCTGATGGAGCTTCTAGGAAAATGCATCCTTCCAGAAAACGCAGGCTGCATATACAGAAACTCAGTTGAAAGCAGTTAGATAATGGGGAAGAGGTAAAGAACATAGGCCTTCCAGATTTCCCTTAGCAGGTAACTCTCTGGTACAGCCCAGCATTTTCTCTACTAGAGTAGCATCCCTCCAGCTCAACAGCCAATATAAAGGGCTGTGTTGACAGCCTGGCTGCTGATGCAGTGATTATAGACTCTGGGCTGTATTCTTTTCTGGGTCAGTTGGAAGCAAGCAGTCAGGAAATATGGGATTTATTGGGGCTATGGCACAAGTCTTCCTCCTCCTGTCTGTCCTTCTGGACACCCACCTTGTGGATGCAGGCTTCAAAATCTGTGCTTTCAATATACGTAGTTTTGGAAGAGCCAAAGCAGCCAACCAGAAAGTTCTTGGAGCTCTTGTCCAGGTGAGTCAGCAGCTGGCCTGAACAGTGTGATTTGTGTTGATGACAAGGCCTTTATTTTCTTTCAGTGACATGATCTCAGCCTCATAGGTCTTGGGAGAACAAAGGCTGTATCACACCTCAACGGGGTGACTTGCAATATCTTGTAACAAAAAATAATTTTGAAGTGGGTGTATCAATCCAGTTAAAGGCCAAGCTCTGCCTACAATTGCAAATGTGTAGCAAAGGAAAAGCAAAATGTGTCCAATTATGGTTAATGTAATATTAGGAGAGGATTGCGGTAGAAGGATTACATTTTACACTTGCAAGATAGATAAATCTCTGGATAAAGCTAAATAAGTCTCTGCTCTCAAGAGGTGTGCCCAGCTCCATTTCCAGATATCCCTCAATGACTGGTGTGAAGTGATGAGAATTGTAGATCAGGAACATCTGAAGTACTACAGCTGGGAGTTGTTCATCTACTATATTGAAAGGTTATTAGAGGATATTTGTCTGATTGTCTGGTTGACAGTGGAAAAACAGGGAACTGTAAGAAGAAACCTTAAAGTTGCTCACAGCAGTTAGCGGCTGGATAGGAGATTAAGAACAAAGCAGGCATGTAAATAGGTCACAGTCTTCCATGTTACACTATTAAAGACAGTATATCTTATTTCAGTTTAACTTTTCTTAATTAGATTTCCATCTAATTACCTGGGAAATTTTGAGCACAATTGTTGCTCCTGGTTGAGTAATGGACTCAATGCATTGGGCAATGCATAGGTAGTTATGCTAGACATAAGACAACTTATTTTTAAAAAACTTTTTATTAAGAAAAGGAAGGACATAACAATAAATAGTAATAAATATATTAAGACTATAATAAAGAACATTATATAATGGAATTTAATACAACCGTAGGAAGTTATAACAGCCTGACAATAAGTGTTGAAGGTAGGATTCATATTGAATGTCTCCAGGAAATGAGTGGTCATAGGAGTCCAGGGTCCAGATTTCAATGAATGATTCCTTTGGCTCCACACCTCATGTGATTCCAAGTAGGTAAGTAATTCATTCCATCACTAAAAAGTGCTCCATGGCAATGCCAGCTGCCAGCTAACACCCACCTGTACTTCTTCCGGGGAATGGGGGGCAGAGCAGGGCAGGCACAGCTGCATGCCACATTGCTCGGTCACCGCAGGGCAACTGCTGGTGGGCATGTCCATTGCTGCTGTTGCCACAGTGACATGATTGGCACTAGTATACCTTTCTGGAAAACTTATAGCATGATTTGACCTCCAAGACATTATTGATTCCCGGTTGGTGGGCCAGAATTCCCCTCCACAATGCCACTGATTTACTATAGAGGACTGGGTTTCGCCTCTTCCTTACTCAGGAGGTAAGGAACTGCCAGAAACGTTTGGGATGGATCAGGCATCAGAAGGTGCAGGGCCCTTATCCATCCCAGAACTTCACTGGCTATCGTGCCTCATAAAGGTGTGAAAAGACTGCGATTAGACACATTCTGTGCACCTCAGAGACATCTTTGAAATGGGATTGTTCTCACACCAGTCTGCTCCTCCCCTGTCTCCTGAACAACTCGTGCTGGAAAAGGTCAATGAGAAAACTTGGGAACATGAGGGCCACGTACTGCCTCTCTCAGGCAGCATGAATGAACATTGTCTCTCTGAGGCAGTTTGTTATGTATGAACACAGCCTTAGCTTGTTATTAGCTCCTTGCAATTCACTGCCCACTGTTTTCCCACTGACAGATCCTTTCTCGCTGTGATATCTCTGCCATCCAAGAAGTGCGTGACTCCAAGGGCTCAGCCATTCAGACCCTGTTGCGGGAGCTGAACAGGTACTCACAGAAGGTAGTAAGCCCCCCTTGCATAGTGCTTTAGTTTGATTTCCACACAGACCACTGTGTTACACAAGAACATATCATGCAAATCATTGCCACCTGTGGAAAACTGGGGGCTAGGGAAGCCATGGAGGCCCAGTCAACCAAAGTTCACAGGCACTGGAGAGATCGTATCTAGATTATAAGTAAGTCAATAGCACTGGAGAGGTGAAACCCAGTCTTCTAAGGTAAATCGATGGCATTACGGAGGGGAAGCCTAGCCTAGCAATAGGAATCAATAATGTCTCAGAAGGCAAACCATGCTTTTTAAAGTTTCCAAAAAGGTATTAAACAAAGGAAGTTTATATTTTACCAATGGTGTAAAAGCAAAACTGTGCCCACTTCCAGATGGTGACCAAATAACCAAGGGCAAATGTGGGCTGTTGAACTCCTGCCTTTATTCCTGGCTAACTAGAAAGCAAGGCCATGGCATTGTTTTCACGTATTTTAAGATATGCACACATCAAGATGTCCAGAATGCCCAAATGAGTTCATTGGCACTTCTGTGCATGTCTGTTTTTGCCTCCACGCATGCATGCTGGATGAAGCAATGGTGGCACTGTCCAGAAGGTAAGCATGCAGCCTAAAAAGTCTTGTTGCTGGAAAACCTGCAACCAGCACTGGGTTTTCCAACAATAGCTCTTAGTCCACTTTTTTAGGGGAAAAGCAGGGCTATATTCTCCCCCCACCCCTATCTGGATGCAGCCTTTGTTATTCAAAACAGTATGATATGACTAGTATAAAAGCACTCCCCAAGAAACACTCTGAGCTAGAATATTTGCTTTCCTTGGGAAGGAGTTGTTCTATGTGAGACCATTTAGAGAAGCATCTTCATTTATTGTCAAAAACAGTAGTCTAGGGGCATGCTGCAGTGGTGGCATGGGTCTTTTCCAGGGCCTTCTGGAACTGCAGAAAGCCTGCATTTAGCCCTCATAACCCTTTCGTGGTTCCAGGGGGGCCTGGAAAAAGTCTGCACCACAGGTGGAGCTACCCACCTCCTGGGGCCCATTTACCTGGGGGGGCATGCTCTCGTGGTGGCGTGGGCCCCTTCTAGGGCCTTCTGGAACAACAAGCAGGCTCACCAGAGGTAAATACAGGCCTGTATTTATCTCCCGGGACCCTGCTCGTGGTTCCAGAGGGCCCTGGAAGAGGTCTGGGACGGCAGCAGTGGTGGCGTGTAGAAGGCGCCCTGCGTAGGTGCCGCAGATGGTGATGGCAGGTAAGGTAAGTGGAGAGGGGGTGGGAAAGGAGAGGTGGGGGGATTCGTTCTGGGCACGGATATTGTATCGAATATCTGTGCTCGGATACGAATACCCCCACATCCATGGGGAGGGTATTCGGCAGGAGCCGAATTTTCCACATTCTATTCACCTCTGAATAGAATATGGAAAAATGGCTCCGTGGACATCCCTAGTACAGTCTATTTTTCTAACTCAGGATTGTCTTTCTATTTCTTCTTGTGTAGTCCTGTTCAGAGCATCTGCATCTTAGGGCCTTTTTGCACTTGGGCAAAAAGGCCAGTCTGGGGATGGTCCTGCAGATAGCATATGCATTATGCATGCTGGACTGTCCACCTGGCTGGATAGCGCTCCGCTACTAGATGCAGCTAGTCCATGCCAGCATGCACCCTTCAAACCTCTTCCCGGCAAAGGGTGCACGGGGCAGGGTGGGGCAGCTGCACTTGTGTGTTGCATCACTCATTCGCTGAAGCAACAGCTGCTGCACATAGCTGTTGCCATGGCGATTGCCACTAGAACAGACAAAGTGCTGGGTAAGTTTTGGATGGGTTGAACATTCAAAATGTGAATAGCCATTCCATTCTAGATCTCCACTTTCCTAGATCAATGTCCCAGAGCAGTGAAGGTGTGAAAACACACTTAGTTTGCATCCAATTGTTGGTTATTTATTCTGCTATATTTGGATAGTCTGGAACATAGTGGAATAAGTAACCAAAGCCTGGATTATTATTATTAAAGTTTATTTCTTAAGCGCTATAAATGTACATAGCGCTGTACAGACTGCAAAATTGAAGAACAGTACAGTAACAGGAAACATAAAGAAAAGTTAAAAATTACTAGAACGGTAAGATTGAAATGCAACCATTCTTCTGTTTCAATCATAACAAACACCCAGATTATGGCAATTTCTTCTGGATTGCATTCCCTACCTTTGAAAGTTGTTTTGGGATGGCAATACAGCTGGGATATCACCATGGACTCTTTTTTTTTTCTGGCAGGTATGATCCTTCCCATCGCTACAGATTCCTGGAAAGCAAGAGACTTGGTCAAGGCAGCTACAAGGAGCAAAATGTCTTCATATATCGGTAATACCACTGCAGGGCCTCAGATGCATGTCTGAGGCTGGGCTTTCTCCAAGGTGGGTCATGCACCTCCTGGCCCAAGATGGGAGGCAGTGTGGGTGATGTCTAGCTGTTGCTTTTTCGGTTGCCAATGGCAGGCTTCCAAGAGACTGAAATGCAATTGCAGGTTCACCTACAATGAACAAAATGGACCAAACAAAGTAAATGTTTATGGGCACATTTCCTGGACTTGACCTCTCAGATGCTCCCTTTGTTCCTTGCAATTTTACTCCTTTGCAGAAGAGATGTTGTATCAGTTACTGACTGGTGCCAGTTTGGGCAAGAGGATGCTGAAAAGTCCAAGGGCTTTGCCAGGGAGCCCTTTGCTGCACGGTTTCGCTCTCCATACACAGGTAATGCCAATTTCTTCATTTACAGACTCAGTTTGCATGGAGTTTAATACATGTGCTATTCACCATTAATTGATTGTGTCTAATGTGCAAGAATACACTTCAAAGGGAGAAAACAGTGGTATAATGTTTGAAGATGCTTTATTAACAAGTCCTACGTAGTTTTAAAAGATTGGTTTACTGGCTGTCCTTTCATTCTGTTGTGTTCATTGTAAATGTGCTCCTGTAGTTTATAGTACCATATTTTAAAATGTAGACTGATACTCCTTGTTTTATAATAATTAATACAGCAGAAAGATACGTTGAATCAGCGGACATAATAAGAACATTGATGTTACCGTTCTTTATTAATCATGTTTTGTCTTCCACATCTGCCTCTTTTGGCAGATCTTGAGGTTCTAGGTTGGGGGGGGTGTTCTTCCAAAAAAAGAGAGGCTACAGTGAACAAGCCTGAAAACTGCCCATGTCTGATACAGGAAAGAGAGAAAGCAGACATTTCTTCTGTATTTGTGTGCAAGAGGAACATAAAAGCAGAAAATAGACATTGATGGATTCGTCCTCTTCATTTTAACTGATATCACCTAACCTACAGCTATCCTGGACTTTGTACTACTTGTACACCACGCTAGTCCTCGAGAGGCTGCCCATGAGCTTGACTTGCTCTTTTGGGTGTGCATGGAACTGATGCAGCGCTGGAAAACAGAGGTTTGTTACTGAGGCAAGATGAAAGATGTTGCCCATTAGAGGGGACACTGACTGTAAACTCAGGGATTTCCTTCCTGGTTAAGACAGTTGTTGGTCCAGATAGCCTTCTTTTCCCTGATGGTTACAGGAAGTCTTCTAGAGGGATGAGCCAGTTATAGCATTCTTGCATTGGGTTCCCTTTAAAGTGTTGCTCTGATCCTTCCTGGTGGCCACACTAACACACATTTCTGTTCCCCTATAATATGAACAGAATGTGATGGTGCTTGGAGACCTAAATGCTGGTGGTGCCTACGTCCCAGAAGATGCTTGGGCCGGCATCCACCTTCGCAATCACGTTGCCTTCCATTGGCTCATTGGTGACAGGGAGGACACCACAGTCAGCCACCGGACTTGCTATGCCTATGATAGGTATTAAACCAAGCTCTCCATTGTCTTCTCTGCTTCCTTCCTCCAAAAGAATGATTTCTTACCGCTGAACAATCCAGCAGTTGCCACCATTTTAGGATGGCGTGCTACAGAGCGTATTTCCAGAAAATGAAGTTATTCTAGCCTTCCAACAACATACATGCAATTTCATCTTGTGCTGGAATATTATAGCAGTGTTATAGCAGTGAAATACCAAATTATTCAGGCCAGTGATAACTGAAATTGTGAAGTTTCAGAGGGCCCTCTCAAGATTGGGCAAGCGGGCAAAAGTGACAAATGAGCTTCAGCATTAGTCAGTGCAAGGTGATACACATTGGGATGAAAAAATATCATGATTTATACCTATAAATTGATGGAGTCTGGGCTCTCTGTGCTGGAACAGGAGAGGGAGGGACCTTGGGTTCTGGTGGATAGCTGAAGGAAGGTGTCCACCCATTGTACAGCAGCAGTGAAAAGAGCACATTCAGTACTAAGGATAAAGCATCATCGCAGCTTGCTATAAATCTATGGTGAGGATACATTTGGAACACTGCAGAAAAGGGGAACCAGAATAACAAGGGGGCTGCAACACCTATGTCTATTCTGTCTTGAAAGAAAGCAGTGAGGACCTCACTGAAGATGCCTAGGTATCACCTCCGGGTTGAAGAGATGGGCAGGAAACCACTAAAGGCCATTTATGGGGAGCTGAGAGCAGATGGGGGGATTGTCTTCCATCTTCTGCTTGAGAATGTGCAGAAGAAAACTGTATGCCTCACTAGATGGACTTTGGCCCGATCCAGAAAGGCTTAGGTCCTTATTTTGCTTTTGATCCATTGAACTGAGGCGCAGCAAGTAGGCAAAGTAATCCAGATCTATGGCATTGGCAACTTATATCATTAATTTCCAACCATGCATACCACAAGCACCCCTGTCTGACATGGATTGTCCACTGGCATATGATCATCTTGCTGAAAGATATGAATGGAGCCTTATCACTAAGCTCTCTTCTCTTCTGCCAGGATCATAGTTCATGGGGAAGAACTGCTCAGGACTGTTGTGCCCAGATCAGCTAAACCATTCAACTTCACAGGTGCACTTGGGCTATCTGAAGAAGAGGTGAGTTCCCTTCTGAGTTCCCAAGCAGGTCTGAACAGAATAAGAGTGACCCAAATAATCCATAGCATCTCATTGTTACAGGCACTAGAAATTAGCGACCATTATCCTGTGGAAGTGAATCTGCGACTTGCTCCTAAAGTCCAACGAGAACTCTAAGTCTTCAATCATCTGTTAATTTAGTGACTTATTCATTGACTAAGATGAAGCTGAAGCAATTACTTAGGTACTACTTTTGATAAGGAACTACACAAGATGGTTTGTTTCTAGAGCTAGATGCCAAATATGGAGAAAGTGCTGGGTAAATACATTCCAGGCATTTTGAATATTTCCCTACTAAACAACACTGAAAGTCTATTGAACTTTCTGAAACAAAAAGAAGGTACTTTACCACTCAGGCCTTCATAACCCTGCCATGGAGGGCTCAGAACTAGAAATATTTCATTGTAGTTCAGAGTGTTATGTCTACCCAACTTGTGCTTTTCTTGTAGCTGAACCCTCTTATTTTGTTTCAGCTGAACACTAGTCAATTCCAGAATTGAATTATACTCCTGAACATCATTCTGAAACAGTTGTATCAAATATTAAATTCTGGTGTTTCTGATTTTCACCTAGGCTTTCACACACAAGGACATCTGCCTCAGTTCTATTGATCTGCACTGTAAAAAATTTACACACTGTAGACTACATGATATACATGGCAAGTCAATTAGATACTGGAAACTGCTAAGCTGTACTTTTAGACTTTTCACAACATTGAAAACTACTTTGTTTATTAGAGATTTTAGTTGTAATGATGTGGAAATTAATACTCTTATGAATTTTTTATTTCCCCAGAAGGGATCTGATTGCCTCCTGGTTGGTTCGTTTCAACAGTCCCCCTTCATTCAAGCATTCCCAAATAACTACAATGACCAGCACCTAAAGCAACAGTCTTTCACATTGCTTTATAGACTATATTAAGGCTATTATTGAGAAGATGCTTAATTTCATAAATGGCAATGCTGTGGCTACAAAAGTCAGTGGCTTTGCAGGCTCTGACTAATGAAATGCAGCATTTTACCATTTCTTTTCCCACTCCATCAACCACCACCACGCAGCAGCTACAGTGAAACTTTTATTCTCATGTTCACGACTCTTTCTTTCAAAAACAAAAGAGTAGAGCAGACTATAAATGTTTCAAATTCTCAGGCTGCATGTAGGGCACGCCACTTGTCTAATGGGCCCCGATTAGGGATGTATTTAACTCCACAGCCATCTGGGATGAGCCGCTTCTCAGCCACCATTTCCTCAAATTTGTCAGCATTGAATTTGGTGAAGCCCCACTTCTTGGAAATGTGAATCTAGGAAGAGACAGAGAAGAAAGATGACAAATATGCCCACAATATCCAGTCCATTCTGCTCATAGTCAAGAATATATGTCAGGACAGGGGCCTGTAGTTCACAACCTAATGCAGATTCTGGCAGGCCTCACCTGGGCATTCTAGAAGCTGGATGTAGACAGCAGACCCCTATTCTGGGACATATTCCAGACTAAAACCAAGGGCGAACAGGCCCTGATTACTGTACTGTATTGGTCTACAGAAGGACGAGGCTGCATTCAAATGACTGTTCACCCACAAGGTTAACTGAGCAAACCTTGGAACATTCAGCATCAATCTCACAAAGTGAACTTCCCCCTGGATTATTTTAAAGACAAGGGGGAGGTAGATAAGAATGGAATGCAGCCATAAAATCCCCAAATAAAAGATGGGATATAAATGTACTGTTATAAAAACTGACTGCATGAAACGTAACAATGGCATAGCTGAAATATCCCTTGTCAGTCTACAGCAAATCTTAGGGGAACAGGATATTCACACAACACTTTCTGTCTAAAGCAAATGTGAGATCTGCACAACAATTACATTATTAGTTTTCTAGCTACTTGAAGATTAAATAATACTACAGAATCTCCTTTTAGCAGTGCACTACCTTTTCTCCTACAGAGTACGAAAACATATCCAGTATTCCCTTTTGCTGTATTACCTTTTGGCGGCCAGGGAACTTGAACTTGGCTCTGCGCAGCGCTTCAATGACATGTTCCTTGTTCTGCACCTTGGTTCGAATGGACATGATAACCTGACCAATATGCACACGGGCCACAGTTCCCTGAGGCTTACCAAAGGCACCACGCATTCCTGTCTGAAGCCTAAAGAGAAGTAGCAAATATTAGCCCACAATCTCTATGGTGCCATGCCACTAGCAATAAAGCCTCCTTAGTGAAGTGTGATTGGTTGACATGATCACAGCTGCATAATGGCAACAGATGCACCTCCAAGACTTCAAAGTGTACCCAAGGTCCCTTAAGGTGCTCTGTACAAGGAACAGAGCACGTACACAACCAAGGGAATTGCTGTGCGCAGCCAGTGCACACCAGCCCTCGACAGCAACAAGGGCTGGTCGGCTTAATTGACTGCGCACACCCATGTCCATTTCTCCACCACCACTTACAACGTCTGACCTAAGAATCTAATGATCTATTCCTCACCTATCAGCTCCAGCACATGACAACATCTTGTTGATACGAATTACGTGGAAGGGATGCAGGCGCACACGGATGTGAAAGCCATCCTTGCCACAACTCTTCACCATGTACTTGTTGGCACAAATTCGGGCGGCCTCTAGAGCTGTAGAAAGATACACAGAATGAATGAGGCCCATTGCAAAGTCATTGTTACAGTCTTGATTACAGGATCTGCGAGAACAACTCACCTTCTGATGACAACTGCTCATATTCATCTGATACCATGTGCCCACAAAGCGGGAACTCATCAACCTTGGCCTTCTTCCTGCCCAGATCAAAGATCCTGATCTTGGGATCTGAAATAAATAATTTCATCATTTACTGTTAAAACAAGGCATAGGAAAATAACAAAAGCTTGATTTTCCAACCTCCCCGACAAATGTGGGGAATTACTGTTAGACTTAAAGAAACACTGGCCCTTCCTGCACTGGTCCTTAATCCAGTATATATCCTGGAATAGAAGCTTGCCATTCACATGTAGGGGCAGACTATGGCAGGCCCTGATTGTGGCCTGCTGTACTCTGCACTAGCATGTGGATGACAGGCCCCTATTCTGGGATGTATCCCACAGTAAGGCCTAGTGTGGCAAGGGGCACATTCTGACCAATCTGTTCAGCAATACAAGTCAATCACCTCAGATTTCATGTTGTTTTCAGGAAGCACTTAAATTAATTTAAAACTTGTCTTACACAAATAAAAACCTAGAAAAACTTTCCCATTGTTTTTCTTACCAGGAACACCCCTGCAGAAGCGGGACTTGGGGTAAGGCTTGTTCTTGCAGTAACGATAACTGGAAAAAGAAAACAAAAGTGGCTATGAGACTACTGTTTCAAAACCTGAGCCCCAACAGCTGAACGCTTAAAAAATCTTGGTCTTTATATTTCTATCTTTGGACAAAACACATTAGGCTGAAAGAGTACAAGTTTCTGAACATTTAAATTTGGCCAGCTTGGTGCCTCTTGGACTTATGTTTACCTATAACATTTAATCAACAAGAAACTGATTTGAGAGGCCAACCCCAATACTGCCCCAAAACTGCAACAAGTAACATTGAAACTGGCCCTGAAAGCCTACATATGACCATCCTTGCAAACAACCCCACAAATTTCTAACTTTCTGCTTTATATTATTAAAGTCTGAACTCATATGGGATCTTTGTTCATTGACTTTCATACAGTATTTGTTACCTATGGCTATGAAGCAAATGCTCAAAGAATAAAGCTGCTTCCCTCAAACTGACTGAAAGCTGCTAGGCCAAAGTGGTGAACCTACTGTCTTTAAGGTGTTGTTGGAGTCTCAGGCCCTTAATGCCCCACACACTAGTGCAGATCAGGCCAAGTCTTAACCCTTCATGTTTCATCTGCAATTGACACAGCACAGAACCAGCTTGGGGGGGGGGGGGCAAAAAAATAACCTGGTATAAGTTGTTGACCTCAATATTGATGTCTACATCTGGACCAGGGATAGCGTGGAAGACATCCTCCCGTGGTCTGGCATACCATGGCCAACATGTTTTGGCAGCACTCCAGGAAGTACTGCCTGAAATGGGTCTGCTGCAAAAGCGGCCAGACCAGAAACTGCAAAGGCTGAGACCTTTTGTTCCCAGCTTTTGAAGAATTGCTGTTGTCTCCAAGGTCTCTCTGGGCCAGCACTGAGGATTGGAGAAGGCTGAGCTGTCCAAATGTGGATAGCCCTGCCACACTCCAGAGACAACCTGTGGGTTGCCCACACTATCCCAGAAAACCAGGAGTATGGAAACAACTTCATTTCCCATCAGTCCTAGGCAACGGTGGCCTATAGATAGGAATTATAGGTTCTGGGTATCCAGCAACATCTGCATAAGTATCAAGCCTTAATTGTACTCAAGTAATTCAAGGCCAAATTGACTGAGCAAAAAAAAGTACTACATATTGTTAAACATGTTAAGGATTTTTAGCTGGATCTTGAAGACAGGAGGTTGGATAGATTTGCCACTGAGATTCTAAAATATGCAACATTTTATTGATTTATCTTCATATAATCCACATTATAGATGTTCATAAGGAGATTGCATTTGCTAAGCCAATAGAAACTAACTAGAATTTAATCTTGGAGGAGTGAGAGAAAATGAAACAGATTTAATTTCAAACAGCATTTGCTGAGTAGGATATCTGTCTTCTTGCCCACTGCAGCCTAACATTTCCTCTTTTATTACCCAGGAATAATTTCTGAAGAACATTTTTGTCTCAAATTATGACTTCCTAATACTTTCTTCCACCACACAACTGCAGTTTTAAGGCCAGCTAGCAATTTATTTTCAGCTATGAGATTGCTAGTTTCACCTAAAAAACATGTCACATCTTAATACCCTATGAGGCTGAGAAGGAATGATACACAAATATTTCTGCCTTCTTTCTTTCAGTCACAATTCCTTAGTTCAGACAGGGATGCCTTAACAATAAATCTCCAACTTTGTAACCTTTCATTTATGAAGGCTGGAAAGGAAATCTAAATTTGGTTATAAGATGCGATTTTTTTCTTCAGCTGTTCCCTCTGCTATATAGAAATGGGTTTCAATCTAATTTTTTACAGGTCTTTAAAAATACTAAATTATTATCTTTAAGCATCCTATATACATATAGGTGCAACGAAAGCATATATGTGCTAACACAGTCTGGGGACAAACAGCTGTTTTTTACCTTTCTGTTCTGCCTACAGGCAGCAAAAGCACCTTGTTCAAATTGTACAGAAATGTTTTCCTGATCTGGTGATAAATTCCAAGAGATAAGCCAACAGGCACCTCATTTTTCAAAAAATAGAATAAAAATGGGATTTTGTTGCGAAGGTAGATGTAAAGGGTTTGACTAGGCGACCCTCGTGGTCATTCCTAATTACACAGTTCTAATTCTACGCAACGAAAAACCCGGTGGGAGGGAATCGGAGAACAGTTGGGAAAACTACACACACAGCCGCCTCATGAGAGCCGGAGTTAGTTTATCCTAATTCAGTTCTCCACCTGGCCTCCACGTCCACGATTCCTCCCATATAAAATACTCGGGAAAAGGGGCGCCTTCCTCGCAGGGCGCGCCATCCCCTCCCCTCCCCACCCTCCGCTCCCAGCCATGCGGACAGCCACGTTCCCCACATCCGATTCCCTCCAATACTCGGGATCGAGCGGGCAGTCAACTTACCAACGCGCGGGGCGGCGGCCCATGGTTACGGGTCTGAAAGAGAAAAGAAGGAGACTATGAACCCGCTAAAGAATCGGAAGGGGAAACCGCGGACGGGCCTCGGGCCTACACCGCCCCGCTCAAGGCAGCCGACGAGCCGCCGACCGACCTCGCGCACTCACCTCGCCGAGCCGAAAGAGACTGAATCCGCGCCTGCGCACGGCTTATCAATTATGCCGCTCTAGGATGGCTGTTACCATAGATTCCGGCGCCTATGAGAGTTCTAAGGGACGGAGGCGAACATGTTGTAGCGTATCATAGAGAGAAGAACTAGAGGGGCATACTTCCGGTTTGAGATTACACGGGCAATCCTTTGAACGTGGAGGGAACGGGAAAGAACGAAAAGGAGTTAGAAAAAGTAGCCATGTAATATTTCGTGTATTACTCGGGACGTTTTTTTTTTCTTTCGAACGGAGACGCCCGTGAACCTTAGTCAAAGCTGCAAGGGAAATTTCCAAATATAGCCATTTGAGGTGGTCCTTATAGAGGCTTCTTTTTTGCTGCACGGAATAGGTCACCTGTCACTGTACTCATTTATTTTAAAAACCCAGCTTTAATAATTTTTTATTAGATTATTTACTTTACTTGGCTAATAAAATAGCTACTTTTGGTGTAGAGTGAGGCACGGCACCGTGAGGTAAAGCGCAGCCGACTACTGCGCATGCGCCCTTTCACGGCTGTCGTGGGAGCCGCCGCCGCCTATGACGGTCATTCCTCGCGAGATCGCTTAGCAAATCTCGCGATGCTTGGATAGGATTTCGTCAATCCCACACGACCAGCTAGCCCCCCCTCCCCCCGCAAGAAGACACAAGGATGGCAGCTTCGGTCGCTTTGAAGGCGGTCAGGCGGAGTTGGCGGCCAGCGCTGTTGGCGCCTCGTTCGGTGAGTTAATTATTAACTGGGATGACAGCGTTGACCTTGTGAAGGCTGATGGTGGGAACGGGGGAGGACGAAAACCACCACCCCCATGATCCCTCTCTGGGGGGCTAAACGTTAAGATGGCTTTTCAATTTTCATTCGTTACTAAGCAGGCGGTAGGCGGGACAAGCAGAGAAACCTGCTCTTGGATAGGCTTGGCGTCCTAGTGGGGTATCTTTGAAAAGCTTTTTAATAGGCCAGGTGTTCTCTGGTGGGCGGGATTAGCTAGGATATGCATCGTTTTGATTGGGTGGGAGAAATAGTGGGCGGGAATTTTTTCTTTTGCCCCTGATGTATGATTGCTCCCCCCTATGGATTTTTCCCTCTAGCAAAACAGTAGGAATTTGGATGGTGGGTGTTGCACTCCAGTTCTCTCAATCCTTCCTCACAGTGACTATTAAGGATTATTAGAGCTGCAGTCGAATGACGAAACTAAAGAAATTATACTGTATTCAAAGTTTCTTCGCCACTTAATTGCCACGAGAAACTGGCTGATTTCTGGGTTGTTAAAAGCAAGCCCAACAAAAACAGTGAAATATGTTTGGCGTATTGGGTGTGTTGTTGTTTCTTGATTTCACCCCAACGTCCCCTAATTTTTCACAATAACTACCATTAATTGCCTCAGTCTATGTGTTAACCTACTCCTGCTGATTTTACATGTATGTAACGCTTTGTCTTGGTACCAATACCAGTGAAAATGAGGGTTAACTAATATTTCAAGGAAATAATGCAAACTTGCTTGGGTCTTTATTTTCGGTTATATCCTAGAATAGGGACCTGCCATCTGCATACTGCTGCAGAATAAGCCAGGTGCCTCCTGGGGTCTGTCATATTCTGCACCAGCATGCAGATGACAGGTGCCCGGTTCTGGGATATAATCTGAAATAAGGCCCAGTGCAGAAAGGGCCTATATCTTTTTACTGGTCTGATACCATTCTCTCTTTTATAACAAATAGAAATTGCAAGGGCTTGCTGGAACCTCTTCCTACTGTCTACTGCTTTTTTTTTGTAAGAATAAATTATTTCTGAATTCCTAAGATCCAATTTCCTTTCCTTTCCACAGATTCAGGCTATAACCGATAGCAAATCCAGGAATGTGACCTCGGTTTGTACAGCTTGTACTTGTTCTTTGTCTACTTATTATGTTTAAGATAAATAATGTTGGAGGATATTCAAACTCACCAACAAGCAGAAATACACTGTTGAAGTTAATCTTAGCCACATAAGCCCCTTAACAGTAAGACTTTTTTTTAAAAAAAAGTTAAATAAATGTGAAAATTTACAATAGATCATTTAACCATTCCAACAACACAAACAGAAAAATAATAAACAGGGTGACTTTTTTGTTCCTGGGACTGTCCCAGTACTGTACGCTTTATGTGATGAAGTACTCAGAAGACCTTTTCACACTTGGTTGATTAAGATGGCTCTGTGATGCTGCGTCTGCACACTGTGAAGCCATCACTATCCCGCTGTGGCCCAGTCACAGCCATCCCAATCTTCTGTACTGGGCGCTCCTGGGACAGTCCCAGGAACAGTACTGCCTTTACAATACTGCCTTGTACAAGCGCTGTGTGGGAGCAGGGTGGCTGCAGCTGAGCACTGCAGTCACATGGTGTGGCATGATGGCCATAGCAACAGTCCAGTATGCAGTTCAAGTTAGATTTGTGAAGTTACTGCAATTGCTGGCCACTGTCTCTGAATTTTAACGGCAGTAGGATACTATCCCACTGTAGTTAAGTGCAAAAAGGCCCAGAGTTAAAAACAGGTTTTTTAGTCTACCAGTTAAGTGTGGTTACAGAGTAGGTTTGAGAACTCCACTATAGTAATCCAAACCAGAGGGAGGTAGTAGGTTATTGCAAGATTTAGTTCTAGTCTTGTTACATTTTCATTAACACCATAGATGAGGAAGGAGCCAAATTTGCACATGATCCAGAATTGAACAAAACCATTATCTCCTAGAAGGTGGAAGCAATTGAGCTGAAAGTATAATCAAATGTAACAGAGACAAGTTCATTTGGGTCATATTGGGCTTTTCTTTGTTTGAAGTGGTCAAGGAATGTAATTTCTTTGATATGTCCAAACTTGTAATTTGGCTGGTAAGTCACTAGAGGGCATGGCTTACATTGACTCAGAGGGTAGGCGGAGTTTGCTCCTTACTTGAGCCAATCAGGGTAAGCCTGCAGCCCAAACAGAGGCTATTTAAGGCCCTGCAGCCAGGGCTCGCAGTTCTTTCCTTGGCAGGGAGAATCCGGCTCGTAACAGTCTAGTTACCTGAGGGGAGACAGATAAGGAGTCCTGAGTATAAAACAAGTTGAGATTGTATAAGGGATAAGTGAAAGAAACAAACCTAGTTTGATTTCTTTTGAGAACTGTAATTCAGTCATTCATCGCTTAAGATCTAAACTGCTGGCTTATGTTTGAGTGCTGTTACAAATAAAATCTAAAGTTATTTTTATTCTAGTGTGCTTTGCCTCTTGGCTTTTACAAAGTAACAAACTGTGGTGCTCTGCGCCTTTAAGAGAGAGGGATACATATCGCTACATGCCAGCAGCCTGCTGGAAGAAAATCCTCTTGTTTATGTTCTGAGAGCAAGACGGGGTGAATGTGGGTGAACTCTGCCAACTCATAGGCCTGGGTATTTAGAATCAGGGGGATTCCAGATGGGGTACCAGATGGGCAGGATAGAGTTGGGCAGTGGGTCACCACAGGCCCCTATTCGGGTATATGGGCAAATGTGGAAGGGCCTAAGGCTTCTACAGGAAACAAGATTTTAGACTGATACTCTAACCAAACCTTTCTAGCTCTTATGATTCTATGAAATATTGAAATCTATCTTCTCCTATGCTAAGCTTTTTCAGGTGTGTCTCTCTAAAATTTTTTAAATGAATTGGAATAATAACCCTTGTCTTTCCATTTGTGAAGGGAAATTATGGGGAATAAAATGGTTCATGTATACAATTTCAGAGATATCTGTAATCTTCTTTATGTTCTCAGTTTTATTCTGGTCATACTGTTCTTTATGCATTTGGTTTCACCTTTGAGTGAAGCTGATCTTTAACTGTGTTGTTATCTAAAACACCTTTTTTCTTTTCCCATGATATCTCTTTTATGTCCCATCGCTGACAGCAACAGATAATTGTAAGTAGTTTTCCAACCTCACTAAGGTTAACTAAAAGACCTATATTCCAGCTATCAAATATTATTTTCCCAGTGTTGCAGGAGACCTGAGGTTGATACTATTTGGCAAGGGGTGGTGTCTAATTTTATACTTATTTAAAACTGTTCCTGTTAAAGAGAATAATAATCATATTTTACATTAAGGATCAAAACACTTGTAAACATGCTCTAAGTGCAACAACTGGTGCCTCCAGGTGACAAGTGGCAGTTGTCACCTCCTTTCTTCATAATTTCTCTTCCAAATACCCTGAACCCAGCCAAGCACCCACACACCTCCCTTTCTTTTTGCATGCTTGGCCTACTTCCAGGTATTTGCAAGAGGAAGCATAATGAAAGGAGCTGGCAGACAGGAGTAAGTAATCACTATTACGGGAAACCTGCAGACGTTATCAACTATCATGTAGTAGTAATTTTATGAGAAGAAGAAGAGTTGGCTTTTCTACCCCACTTTTCTCACCCATTTAAGGATCCTCAAAGTGACTGACAAAGCCTTCTGTTCTTCTCCCCACAACAGAACACCCTGTGAGGTAGGTGGGGCTGGGAGATCTCAGAAGAGAGCTGTGACTAGCCCAGGATCATCCAAGTGGCTTTTTAGAGGAGAGCAGAATCAAACCCGGAGAAATCTCCTTGATATATATCCTGTGGCTTTATTGGGATGTCACAATTACATGTGGCATTTGCAATATAGCCTCACGAGAATCATGAGTTTTAGCCCGTGTCTGAAGGCACCCACATATAATATGGGTATTTTGAATCAAATAAAGGTCTATCTAATCAATGGGTTTGGAATCTATGGGTCTCTAGATGTTCTCGTGCCCCAGGTCCAGTCATCCTTGACCATGGTTTTGTACCAGCATCTGCACAAATCTCCCTCTTCCCACAGATGCTTTTCGATGAAAGGCCCTAAAAAAGGGACTGCTAGCTAGGAATTATGCTACTGGGCAAAAACTTAAATTGAACTTCAAAGGCTATATAAGCATGATAAAGATATGTGGTTGCTAAGTGTGAAGTATGGATTACTGTATTTTGTTCTACTCTTTGAGTTTTATTCTTTTTGCAGCCTCCACCTGCTAAGTATGGTGGACGCCATACTGTGACAATGATTCCTGGTGATGGGATTGGGCCAGAGCTCATGCTACACGTTAAAGAACTGTTCAGGTATAAATGTTCCTCTTTCCCTTTTTAATGTATATAAAATATAGGCCCTTTCTGTGTTGGCCCTTATTCTGGAATATGAACCTTTCATCCATGTGCTAATGCAGACTATGGCAAGTCCCACCTGGGGGCTGGTGCAGTTTGCATCAGCACGGAGATAAAATATTTCTGTTCCAGAAAATAATCCAGAATAAGGCCCAGTGCAGAAACGGCCACAGAAGGCCTGAGTGTGAATGCTTCTTTTTATTATTACCTCAGCAGAACCCGTTCTCCTTCCAAATCCCCAACTGGAGTTCAGAGTGACATTCTGTTTTCTCTCTAAACCAGACATGCCTGTGTCCCTGTGGACTTTGAAGAGGTTCTGGTTAGCTCAGAAGCATCTGAAGAAGACATAAAAAATGCCCTCACGGCCATCCGGCGTAATCGTGTGGCTCTCAAAGGTAAAGGGCAGATTTGTCCCCCATTTTCGTATATATATAGATATGCAAATATTCCCTACTATTTGGGACCTATAGATGTCAACGGGAATTGTGGCTAGGAGGATCACATATTAGGTATTCCAGTCTAATTTTAGTAAGTCACGTTTACCATGGCAAGTAGAGAGTGGATTTACTAACTGGTTTCCTTCTGGCTTTATAGGAAACATAGAGACAAACCATAATCTTCCCCCTTCACACAAGTCCCGGAACAACATCTTGCGGTGAGTTGAAAAGCATTTTTGGGACAGCAGTGTTAAAACGTTGGCAGCAGAATCCATGAGTGGGAGATGCCTGAGGGTATAACAGCTTTTACAGATCATGATTAAAAGTTTAAAGCATGGGTCACAGGCTAGGATTGCGATTTTTGGTATCGTTTTTCTTCCATTAGGCCAGATGGCCTTTACTTTCTGTCCTCGGTTGCTTTGAAGGATATCTAGGTGAATCATTTCACTTCCCATGATGCATCGCACCCTTCAGTTTTAATTCTGACAACATCTATGAGGCATTTGGTCAGATCTGGGGAGCTGGGGCTTGGGAGAACAAGAACGCATATCACTTCAGTGCTTTCAAACCAAAGCTGCCTGTTAAAAACAGTTGAAGAGTAGAGTCTTTGGTTGTTTTTCCACTGTCACTAGAAGTAGCCATTAAGTACCCATTATTGGGTACAAAAATGCCATTAAGTACCCATTAATGGGTACTTAATGGGTACTTCTAGTGACAGTGGAAAAACACCCTTTGACCGTTCCTGTGCCTTCTCTACCTCCACAGCACTAACCTGGATCTCTTTGCGAATGTGATCCATTGCAAGAGTCTTCCAAGAGTAGCAACTAGGCATCAGAACATTGATATCCTCATTGTCCGGGAAAACACAGAAGGAGAATACAGCAGCCTGGAACATGAGGTAATGACCAGTGGCAAAACTAGCCAGTTTGGTCTAGTGGTTAGGGAGCTGGGCTCTTATCTGGGAATAGCAGTTTTGATTCCCCCCCAACCCCATGAAGCCAGCTGGGTGACCTTGGGCTAGTTACAGCTCTCTTCTGAGCAATCACAGCCCCACCTACCTCACAGGGTGTCCTGTTGTGGGGAGAAGAACAGAAAGCTTTGTCAGCTGCTTTGAGTCCCCTTAAATGGGCGAGAAAAGTGGGGTAGGAAAGCCAACTCTTCTACTACTACTACTACCCTCATCCTCAGAGCCCATACTTTGGCAAGGTTGGGTTCTGAACCAAGCCCTGCAGGAGTGAAAGTAGTGCTGCTCCAAACTGCATGGCAGCAGGCATTTCTTGATGCCACTAGTCGGTTCTGCTTCCAAGTGGCAGTTTTGGTACTTGCCAGGCTGGCTTGGCATGTGTGCTCAGCAAGCACCAGAAACATTGCCTAGAAGTTCCATGGACCAGCAATGGCAAGACATGATTGCTCAGGGGCCGTTTGCAGCACTGAGGTGCTACTTTTCATGGTTGAAGAATTCAGTGGCAAACCTTCTCAAATTGACCCCCACCCCACCCCAGCCCTGTGAAGCACCTCCTGCAATATGCTTGCTTTCATTGGTGGCATACCTAGATCAGGTAAATTATTAATATGGAGCCAGAAACCAGGGCAACGGCTACTATTTTCTCCTCACAGAGTGTCTCTGGTGTAGTCGAGAGTCTGAAGATCATCACAAAGACCAAGTCGCTGCGCATTGCAGAATATGCCTTCAAGTTGGCCCAAGAAGCTGGACGCAAGAAGGTGACAGCTGTCCACAAGGCCAATATCATGTAGGTCATGGGATATATAGGGGGCTTGTTCGTTTTAGATTGCTTGTATTTGTGTGTTGAGGAAGAACAATGCAAAGAAGCTGAAATGGCTGAAGAAGGAGCAGAGTTCTCTATCAGCCGTTGATAGAAGTGTTGGCACAGCTTGTCCATGGCAGGAGCGGCTGCCAGACATCCACATTTCCACATGCTGTTCACCAGGAACTTTGACTCTTGGTTATTGAATCTGGGAGTGATCAACAGTGCAATCCAGGAGGTGCAAGTAGACATGCAGACCTGGTGCTCTGTACCTTAAGCCTTTGCCCTCTCTGCCCCGTGTGCCCTTTTCCATCAGGCTAGCTATCCACTGTGGCTGACTTGTCACTTCTCTTCTTTCCATCAAGGAAACTTGGTGATGGTCTCTTTCTGCAGTGCTGCAAAGAAGTAGCTGCTGGCTACCCGAATATCACTTTTGAGAGCATGATTGTTGACAACACCACTATGCAGGTACTCTGAAGTTAGTCAAAAACAGCTTCTAAAGTTGCAGTCCTTTAATCTTCCATAAAGTAGTAGTCCCTTCTCAGTGCAGATCTCAATTACCTTGGTGAAATTTGCACAAGACCCATTCCCAGCGGCGTGGGCATTGTTGTCTTCACGTAGGTATTTGCAACATTGTTTCCCAAAGTCTGCATTTTGTATCCTCCTGCTTAAGATGAGGTGATTTTGCTGTTTCCTTGCATTTAGTGCTGTTTATCATTCAGTATTGAAATTAAAAAATACCGTTTTGCATGCTTTTTAGGTATTCCCACAGTGATATCACCACTGGTTTGATAAAAGTAGGATTTACTACTTACTGTTTTTCCGTTCATTCCTAGCTGGTGTCCCGCCCACAGCAGTTTGATGTCATGGTTATGCCGAACCTCTATGGCAATATTGTCAACAATGTCTGCGCTGGATTGGTTGGGGGCCCTGGACTAGTGCCCGGGGCCAATTATGGACGTGACTATGCAGTTTTTGAAACGGTGAGACATGGGGAACATTGCCATTTTTAGAAGGGGGTTTGGATATCAGGTTGTAAGAAAACAGGCAACACAATGAGACAGCTGCTATTTGTGGTTGCTAATTAAATACTTAAATTTCCATAGCTGTGGACTGACGTAGAAACAGTATCTGGGGTATGTAGGAGCATGAGCAAGCCTATGTGCTCTCTCCCTGTATCACATTTGTGAGCCAGTGTGGTCTTGTGGTTAGTGTCAGACTCTTCTCTGGTAGTCTCCCAGTTCAATTCTGCACTCCTTCACAAGCCAACCATGGGCTAGTCACAGCAATCTTTCTGAGCTCTCACAGCCCTACCTATCTCACAGGATGTCTGTTGTGAGAAGAACAGAAGGCTTGTCAGCTGCTTTGAGTCCCCTTAAGTGGGTTATAAAAGCCAACTCTTCTTCATCATCAGCAGCAGTATTCTCCATCCAGGTGGTAGAAGGTATAGTAACAACACAGGGCATCTTCACTTTCAGCCATTCATACTAGGATGATATGCAATGGACTCAAGTAAGATTTCCAACTGTCCTGTTGTCCCACCTCCCCTCTTTATGGCCCATGTTTGCCACCACATTTCTGAAACCAGCACAGACTGAGGATCCATTGTAATGAAAATTTAGTTTCATGGCATATGCAGGATGAGATAAATGACGTAGGTTTTGAAGGTGAAAGGTCCCATCTTTTTCACTGATATGTGCTGTTCTTGGAATCCCATATGGAGCAATTTACTTTGGATGCTTGCTTACAGAATATAAGTTTACATAAAGAATTTAACCAGACAGACATAAAGCCCCTTGCCCCTTGTGAAGTGAGAAAGCACAATAGAAAAACAGGAGTCCAAAATCAAAATACGTATTCCAAATTGGTTCTTGTACTCGATCCATGTCCACCTTCTCCAACAGAAATCAGTGCCTGCTGAACTAAAGGAGCTGCAACTATTCTTGAGGCAGAGCATCTCACTTGGCACTGACTAGAATAATCAGTGGAAGATGCAGGCCAGAATATGCCAGCAGATGTAGGATTGTTTTAGTTACTGTTGACACTTTGGTGGTCTCTCTTTCTGCCTTTTTCATTGGCTTTCTGCATATTTGAAGCTTTTCTCCCATGGATGTACAACCCAGTTGCTCAAGTCTTTTTTTTTCTTCTTTTTTCCCCAGGCCACACGCAATACTGGCAAAAGCATTGCTGGCAAAAATATTGCCAACCCTACAGCTATGCTACTTGCAAGCTGCATGATGTTGGACCACCTCAGGTATATGTCCGCCCTCCTTCCCCATTCTTTACCATTGAAGCAATTTTCTCAGCCAGTATGGTATGCTGGGTAATCCTATAAGGCAGCGGTTCTCAACCTTCCTAATGCCGCGACCCCTTAATGGTATTCCTCATTTTGTGGAGACCCCCAACCACAGGGGTGGAGCATCTGGGAGCTGGGAGGGAAGGGCAGCGGGAGACTCATCGCGACCCCTCTGAAAGGGTAG
>MTQE01001795.1:2344690-2355751 GCA_014337955.1 Aspidoscelis marmoratus
TCAAAACACTTGTATGTCAGGGCACTTGTATGTCGAGGGACCACTGTACTTATTTGGAAAGCTGGTGGTTATTTCTTGTAAAACTTTCTAGGCTGAAACTTGTGAAACTGTGACAACAAAGTGTGCAACTCCAGGGGGAAAAAACGGGTTCCTCTGCACACACTATTAAACTGCATCCACAATTTAACATGATTGTTTGGCGTTTCTAGCAGGGGATCAAGGTTACTGCATACTCTTGAGTGCACAGCTTCAGGAGAGACGCCCAGCGTGGCGAGGAAGGGGATGCCTGCCTAGCCAGCTAGATGAGCTGAATCAACGCTGGTGATCAATGGGGTGATAGAGGCTGTAGCCAGATCATTCTGTGATACTGATATACTGTGTCTGAGACAGAAGGTCAAGACAGAAGGTGAGGGTCGCACACTCATTTTTGGATCTACCTGTCACCTTGGTCCTGTGGGCTACAGAACTTGAAGCAGATACTCACTGCTTGGTGAAAGAAGTCCTCCACGCTCACGCTGGTTTGAAACTCCCGACATGGCTGAACCGGAGAAGAGGGACCCTGAGAAGCCCGAGGTGGCAGAGTCAGGGCTGAAATGGCGACTGGCCGTGCCTGATGGGGAATGGCCGTTACAGCTGTCATAGGCATTGTGCGTGTAGAAGCCAGAGGACGAGGTAAGGCTCTGGGGGCTGCAAGCCAGAGACCCCCCTGAGGGCTCTCCCCTTTCTGCTGTGGAGACTGATATGGGTGTGGCGTGAGATAGATCTATGTAAAAGGAAAGAAGACCGTCAGACTTCCTGGAATACTTCTAGATACCACGAGAAAAAGTACAGTGCAAAAATGGTGGCTGAAAGGTTAACTAACAGTGAAGCTGTATTTTCATACACCTAATGGAATGTGGTATGGATGAATGACCACAGAAATAACTAGAAGGCCACAGCTACATCTGTTTTAAGAGAGGGTATTGAATATATCCCCCCAAATGGAACAAAAACCCTAAAACACATCTATTACAAATAAGTGAGGTTCTGCAACAAAATACTACAGTGCAGAAGATTATGTTTTAATATTTTGTATGTTTCACTCTCTTATTGTAACCCACTCTGGGACCTTCCTTAAATAAAAATAATTTTTTCAAATAGTAAACCTTGCATTTGCTTTAACAAGTGTGATTTTAATTTGAGCAAAATAAATTGAGCCTGGATGTAATGTTGGGAGTTCCTGTAGCTCAGTGGTAGAACAAACTGCCTGAAAGGCAAGGGGTTGTTGGTTCAACCCCCAGCCTCTCCCCAGAGTAGGCAATGGCAAACCCCTTCTGTGTTTCTGCTGAGAAAATTGCATAGAGGTGCCCATGGTCAACCAGGGGTTGGCCACAATTCAGTGGTAGCCGCTACTGATATAATGCTAGGCGAGGGAGTACAGCTTGTTTTCTCTGGACATTAGTGGAGTGGAAGCAAAGATCAGTCCAGAACAGCATGTACATAGTAAAACTTTAGATATGCTTTTAGCACAATGTGCAAACTGAAATCCACCAGGAAGAAGCACAAGGCAAGGGCAATGAGTAAGCAAATGCAAGGCTTAATTCTTAAATTGTGCAAAGGGACAGGATCACAGAATATGCACAGACCTCCGACGTCTGCAAGCAGACTAAGAACAGGCACTGAGCATGAGTGAGTCTGCCAAGCCTCCAGGCCTGACTACCACCCCCCAACCATAGCTACTTGTTCTCCAACCCCAATCTCACCTGAGCCCTTTGAGGCCTTGCTGACTGCCGATGTGGCTGCCAGTTCCTCTAGCTGTTGAAGGTCCCGGAGCCGTTCTGCCAGGAGCTGACTTTGCCGCTTCTGTTTCCTCTTTAGCTTCTTCCGCTTGTTCTTGGAAAGCTTTCCGTTCTGAGAGATGAGACGGCCCACGTCACAGCCCTGGCACTCACAGCTGCAGGGCTCCATGGACAGGGGAAGGGAGCGGTGATGGGAACATGCAAAGGATCCACAGGCCAGCCCATGAGACCAGGGCAGCCAAGGAGAGAACTGAAATGAGCAATTCATCTAGGAGCACATGGGAGCCGGAGACTCCTAAAATGGCTGAGGTGAGGACCAAGCTCACAACAGAACTTGGAAGTGTGCAAGAAGGCAGCATGGACAAGAATGCTCTATGGAAAAGAAGAACGAGCTTAAGGAGGTGCTACCTTCCAGGTTATATGTGTAGAAATTCCCTTTCCTGCACAGCTATTAGATTAAGCAGCCTGGTCCTCTCTTCCAGATGGTAACCCTAAGCATGGCTGCAGTGAGAGTTAACTAAAAAGCATCCAGTAACTGAAGGATGAAATGCAAAACAAAGTTAGGTGTTACATGTGCTACCGGTGAGTGGACAGCAATGGATAGAAACGAGCAGCTAGCTCGTGTAGTTACTGACATGATTTATACCCATACTGTTTGATTCTTGCCAACCTCAGAGAACTAAAGTACATGCTAAGCAAGGTGGTGCACTTATGCAGATCTGGGCTGCTCCGTTTTAGACTCCAGGTGGGAGCCCACACAACTGAAATGCTTCCTCAAGCAAAATAAAAAGCCAAGCTCCACGTAGATCATTAGAAGCCTTAAATAGGCCACAAGTAATCTGAAGACTTTTCCTTAGTGATTTAATTCCCTACCTGCCTGAATATATTTTTGTATGGTGGGACATTTCAGCTTTATGATCATTTGCCTAAAATCCGAAGTGGTACAACCCAGATAATCCACAGCGTACCAGGCCTAATTTACAAACACCTCTGTAACACAAGAGGGCTTTCTATGAACTGAACAATGATAAAATGTAGCTGGAAAAATGTTTGACCCACATAACAAACTAATAAATAACCATGTTTCCAGAAGCACGTGACTGCTCACAACAACCACATATTTAGGGATGCCTCCAGTTCAAGAGCTGAGGCACAATATGCTCCCTTAGGCACAGCAAAGGATTTTGGGAGACATAATACGCTGACTGCAGAATGGTGCTATTTAGAGTAAGGTAACTTTCCTATCAGGTTCTGATGGAAAAAAGTAAAAATGGGAATAGAAGAACAGTGACAAAGGCAGAAGCAAAGGCTCTATCCAGACATGACAAAATGTGTGCTTCAGAGGTACCTCAGAAAGAAAGCGCCTGAGAGACAGTAGTATGTGGCTCTTGTGTTCCCAAGCCTTCTCCAATCCACCTTTTCTAGCACAGAATGCTTGGAAGAAGGAGAAGACAGACTGGTGTGGGAACAATCCTACCTTGAAGCCTCCTCCTCAGAGGCTCTTTAGAAATGCTTTTTTTTTTTTTTTGCTGTTTCTGATTGCAGCCTTAGTTCCAACAAATGTCCATATTATTAATATTTTCACATTTACAAGTATATGGACAAGGCCACAGCTCACTGGCAGGGCACGGTGGTTGCTGGTAGTCTAGGGTGCAGCTGAGATGCTTTGTTTTGGTACACACATGGCCAATATGAATACAGTATATGAAGACTGATAAACACAGATGCATAGGCATTCTTAGTCAGAAAAAGAAAATAAGGAACCAAGTGTACTGAAAAGCCAATCAGAGGTTATGAGCATATGGCATATTTTTACCTCCTAATTACTGATAACACAAGGTAATAATGAAAAATGCACGAAAACAGCAAGAATATCCATGGAAGAGCACAGCAGATACTGAACCAGGAATTATGGGATTCTTGGTTGAACATATCTCACCTCAAACTCCTATTCTCCCAATGTGGTAAGTCAAGCCATGATTCAAAATCAGGCAACTCACTAAGAAACAGACAAATATCTGTGTCTTGCTTTGTAAAAAGTGCTTTCACTCCTTAAAGGAGTGCACAGACAATACTCTCCAACGTGAATCCAAATGCCAATTTTAGGCGGCTTTATGTGAGAAGGTGAACATATCCCTTTGGTGGGCTGCTAAGAAAAAAGTAAAATAAAGCTGGCTTGATTTTTCTAGTGCCCCGGTATGACTACAAGCAATTTGGAGATGGACATGGTATATCTCCCCCCTAAAGAACACAGACTATGGAGAAGAAACTCAGAGGGACCCGAATCTGAAAACTGGGGTTTACAAAGAGAAAACAAAACAAAAACCTATCCCGTGTGGCCTCTCCATCTCTCGGGATCTCAAAGTAGGAAAAATATTTATTATTTATTTATTTTATTTTTATCAAAGAGGCAACCAGTGCAGATCTTTCAAAACTGGCATGATGCACATCCAGCCCGTTTCTTCTTTTTTAAGAAGTACAAGAGGCAGGGACAAACAAAAAGGCTTTTTCTGTGGTGGTCCCCAGACTTTGGGACAACATCCCTTTGGAGGTTTACCAGGCACCTACATTATATGATTTTCAGCACCTGGATAAAACCTACCTCTTTAGACAAGCCTTTGATATTTAGTTTTCTTTGCCAGGAAGGAAAGGAGGATTATATTTTAAATCTGTTTTAGCTATATGCCATATAATCTTTTTAGTGTTGTGATCCACCCGAGGACCTTCAGGTGAAGGGTGGGATCCAAATTCTTAAATATATCCAGTTAAATCTTACTTTCAGCTGCCTGAGCTGCATTCCACTGGGCAACAGCAGGAAGGGATTACTACTCTGTTCCTGGGCCACAAGAGGCTCTTGCTTAGAACAAAGGAAACATTTCTGAGAAAAGAACGTGTCCTTTCATTCTCGTTGTTCATGTAACCCAATGGCAGCTACTCTGACTGACTTGTAAAGACTCTTTAGCCCCCCAACCTACCCTAAAAGCAGCCCATACTAGCATGTCTTTCTTTTGAAGTTATACTAAATACCTGTCGTATAGCTGTCGTCTGTCCTGGTTGGATACCTAAGTCAAGATGGTTGTGCAAAACTGGGAGAGGAAACCTTCAGAACACATGAAACCTCCATCAAGCCACCCCCCACGAGAAGACATGGCTACTGCCCACCAGGTCCACAGAGCAAGAGATACCAAAAACACAGGCAATTCTAATCTTGATTTTGCCATTACCCTTTTTGGAGGGGGAGGGGCAATAGATAGTGGCACCAAGAGGGGGACTTACCAGGCTTTCCTGGGGTGCAGAGCTGACTGAGGAAAGAGGTGCACAGTTGAGGTAAAGAGAGAAAAGAGGGAGAGAAACAGACAGAAATGATTCCCAGAATCCAACAGCCGGAAAATCCAAGACAAACATCAGTCAACAATGCCCTAGGCACAGGAGGCAGGCGCCCCCAAAGAAATGAATTTAACATTTTTTGAAGGCCAAGAATGCCAGGCCACCACTTGCCCCAGAAAGCTGCCAGCCTCTCCCCGCATCACCATTTGAGCTTCCAGTTCTGTAACTCTGACCATAGTTGGCACAGCAACTGGTACTAACATTTAACTCCAGTTGTGTATTACAACTGTCAAGATGGGCAGGAAAAACCTAATAGAAACAGGAATGGGAGTTTCACCCACTCAACTGAGAAATGCCTGCCTGCCATCTGTCTTTCAGCCGATTCTCTTCTACGTCATACTCTCATTCAGCTCTTTTTTTGCTTTATGCATGCAAAGCACTCTGTGAATGATTTTCAGTTCCTTAGCACCACTGTTTTCAAGTTACCTGGTCTTCTGCCCTCCTTGCCTTTTGCTATTTTTTAATTCTGGAAGTAGAGCTTTAAATGTTACTTACATGTATTTTGAGCTTACTGGGTATCTAAAAAAATTAATACCAGGTACAACTGTGGAGCAATCATATCCAAGTTTCTTTTTAAGTCAATGCAATAGAAATGTTTTCTTGCTCGAGTCTTTGGTTTCTGTACCTGTAATCCTCTATCTTGTCAATCTGATATAGAAAATACAGAATGGAGCTGGACATATACATGTATAGATCTAATTATTTACCTGCAGATCCAGAAGGAGGAGGCACTCCAGCCTGTTGCCAGACAGTAGCCTCAGCTGCCAGACGTCGGACATAACCCTCTTCTACACACAGGAGGATATTCTCTGGCTTTATGTCTGTATGAATTATTTTGCACTTGGTGTGGAGGTAGTCAAGGCCCTGCAATACCTAGGAAGGGAGATATGTGGTCAAATAGGGAATCCAATCAGAAATCAGAGGTGAAACAAAGCAATGGGCATTGTCTGCTTCCTTTGGAAACAGGGAAGGAACACCAGTACTTACTAGAAGATGGAGAGAGAAGGAATGCCTACAGATGGGTGTGTCTTAGGCTATCTTGCAGGAAGCGACAGATGGCACACCAAGCTATAAAACCCCTGCCTGATGCTCTCCTCCTCAGTCCTTCTGGAGCCAGTAAAGAAAAGCCCCTGGATGAGAAGGTGAATTTCAGAATTCCTCCCCTAGTTTAAGGGAGGGACGGCATTTCTTCTCTCTCCATCTTCTAGAACACCACCACACGGAAAGTACCAGTGTACCTTTCTCAGAAGATGGAGCCGAGAAGGAATGCCTACAGATGGGATGTACCCAAGAAGAGCTACCTGGATGGGAGACTAGGGGTCATCCTCTTCCAAAATGTGATGCAAAACCCTTCTCCCAAAAGTGGTTTCTGCAGACCTGAAAAGGTCCAGTTTATAATGATGGGTAAACATGGAGGGTGTTTTCCAAGTAGCCGCTCTACCTATGTCCTCCCAGATGGCCGATTATAGAAGGCTGCCGAGGCTGAGCAAACTTGAGTGGAATGAGCCCATATTTCCTTGGGTGGTTCTTTATCTAGTACCCTGTAGGATGATTGAATGCAATGGACAATCCATGATGCCACTGTCTTAGCTGAAGCCTTTTCTCCCTTTTTACGACAATGGAATAAAACAAACAAAGATTTCCTAAAATCTGCAGTGTGTTTGACATAGGAGAACTCTCATCACCTAACATCTACCGTATGCCAATACCTCTCTGTAACCGAGGTAAGTTTAGAAGCCAGAGATGGGATATGAATTTCCTGGGTCCTATGGAACATAGAATTTACTTTTGGTTGGAATCCTAGGCTGACACGTAGAACTATTGTTTCTGGAGTGACCTCAAAACACTGGATATGGACAGAGCCCCTAGCTCCAAAACCCGCTGGGCAGAAACCTTGGCTATTAAGAAGACGGCTTTGCAGGAAAAGTGGAACCAAGAAGCTGATTCTAAGGGTTCAAATGGTGACACTGTCAATGCCTTAAGAACCCAATGTAGCCTCCATGAGGGAAACCTATGAATGACCGGTCCTGATTTAGCCTTTACGCCCTTAAGAAATCTCTTAACATGTAGATGGGAAGCAATAGGAATTAACCTATTAATGTTTATGACAGATGCAAGTGCTGCTAGGTGTCTCTTAATAGTACTAAACTTGAAACCCATAATGACTCCATTTTGTAGAAAATGTAGAACTTCGTCTTTAGAGTGGGGAAAGGATTAACATTTGCAGATTTGGCCCATTTAACAAAGGCTTTCCACACTGTATTATACAAACGCAAGGTAGACTCCCTTTTGTCCCCTAGTATAGTGGATATAACTTTAGGTGAGTATCCAAAGGATTTTAATTGTTGCCTCTGACCAACCACACACTTATAGTCATCCAGGATGGATCTGGGTGAAATATCCTGTCCTGAAGGAGAAGGTCTTGTCTTTCTGGTAGGAAGAATGGGATATCTATGGCTATTGCCACTATCTGGGTGAACCATGGCCTGCAAAGCCAAAAGGGAGTGACCAAGATTACTGTTAACGAGGACTTCCTGAGTCTGGCTAGGAACCTCGAGAGTAACAGAAGAGGTGGGAATGAATATAGCAACCCTGGAGGCCAGGGATGAGATAGCGAGTCCACCTCTTCCACTGCAGGATGCTTGAACCTCAACAAAAATTAAGGAACTTGGGTGTTGTCTGGGGAGGCGAACAGGTCCATCCAAGGTATTCCCCATCTGGCAGTCAGCATGTTGACTGTGTTTAGTGACCATTCTGTCACAGGCAATGTCCTTTGGCTCAGAGCACCAGCCTGCATGTTTAATTCACCCTGTATGTGCAAAGACTATATAGACTTAATCTTACACTCTGCCCAAGTAAAGATTTCAGATGTTATCAGGGAACATGACCTTGTACCCCCAGCAACAGCTTGGCGTATCTCCGCTAAGAAGGCTTGCGGGGCAGAGGCTGATTCTCCACTTTGAGGGGGCGATTGGCAAGAGGAAGAAGCCAAAGTCAGTGCAGCTGTAGCTGGGTCTGACATGGCATGGGCAGATCAGTTTGACAGATCAGGGAAGGATGATACCTGAAGCTCAGATCTGGTGCCGAGAAGGAAGACTGGGGATGGTGAAACTCCTGTGATTCGATCTATGAATGCCCCCAAAGCCTGCATCTCCTCAGGATTAGGAGTTGGGCTGAAGTAAAACAGCAGATCTCTTGGTAGAGATGCTTGAAGCTATCGTGTCACTCAGGGTCAGAGCTATGATGGAACAATCCCTTGAGTGTAAAGAAAGGCCCATAGGCCTACTATCCATGCACAGATGAAGAATTCCTTGCTGTCCTGCAAGAAGCAACAGAAGGACTGAGAAGGAGAGCACCAGGTAGAGGTTTATAGCTTGGTGAGCCACCTGTCACTTTCTGCAAGATAGCCAAAACACACCCATCTGTAGGCATTCCTTCTTGGCTCCATCTTCTGAGAATGTGTTAGTCCCACATAGTTCCAAGGAAGACACACAGAGAGGCTTCTGTTTCTCTGGTACTCTGATCCATCCTCACACTGAAAAATTATGAACATCCACAGCAATACCATCTCAAAACCCTTTGTGATTTTAAAAGTACCCAGATGCTTCCCTTCTACTCCCCTACTGGGAGTTAAGACTAGAAAGCTTGGACTAGGAGTAAGGAAGTCCTATGCTCTTTGAATTGCCCAACATGCTGTAGAATCAAAAGCCAATGATTCTCTTAGAAACAAGAAGAAATGTACTTAACGGGCAGGCAACACAAAGTTGCTGAAATGGCCAGTTAAAAACACAGTGACAGCCAGCAGTGTGGAGTAAAGCCAGGAGCTCTCAGGACCAATGGCCTTCATCTTGAAAACCTCCATGTATCACCAAACCTCCCTTTGATCTGAGTGGGAATGGGATGGGTTAAAGGAAGATTTGCCAGGGCACAGAGGCCTGAATTCAGACAATCCAGTCTGCCTAGGGATGTCAGCTCCCACTGATCATAAGTGCTGATTTTCTGACCTAGCACAGCAGTGACCTGCAAACAAATCAGCTGGTCCTCAGATCAACATGACCTCATGAATTGACTTTAACTGCAACCAACTCCCCCTTTTGCAGCTTCAGTATGTATCATCTTCACTATAAGGATTAATATTCATCTACAATTATCCTAGATATACAGCATATCTATGCTTAAGTACTTGCACTGGTTGCCAACAAGCTACTTGAGTTTCAAGATTTTACCAGATTGGGACCTTTTTACTTAGCAAATAATCTCTTGTCAGTATAGATCTATGAGCTCCTTAAGATTTTTCAGGGGATGTCCTGCTGCAGGTACCACAAATTATTGGACGCCATCTTGTGACTACTCACACTGAAGCTTCATCAGAAGTGGTACCCACCCTCCAAAACAGTCTGCTCTCAGATGGGATGCTGCTACACTCTCACCTTTCACACTCCAGCTGAAGACTTCTTTCTCCCCAATGTCTTTTCTCCTGGGCTGTGGTCACACTTAAGATTTAATCCAGCTTCAGTCCACTTTCAGAGTCCACACCAGCAAAGTGACCAGTAATTTTCTTTCCACGTTATCTATCCCAAAGGTGAGTTATTTTAAGATTGAAAGAAAACAGCTTGTTGCTTTGCTGATGTATTCTCTCACTCTGAAAGTGGACTGAAGCTGGATTAAACCTTAAGTGTGACCACAGCGTGACCTGTTCTCAATTTTAATGTTTTCTAAAGCTGATGTTTTAGTTGCTTTTCACTGTATTTTGTAAATTGCTTTGAGAAGATTGTTTTAAAGGGAAGCAGTATAGAAATATTTTAAATAATAAATTGGTTAACCACATAATTCATGTGAAGTTTTCTAGAAAGCACTTTGAAAATGGAAATATTATAATCTTTTCATGTTTTGCTTTATCCATGGGCAAATTCTTGGCCAAAGAAGATAGCAATTGATGGCGAATGACTTCTGAAAATAATACTCTCTTGAAACTTGTGAGTTTTCAGCCTAGCCTCCTCTCAGGTGGTCTAGCTTTCCACATATGATAAGAAATTTATTTTCTTTCATAAGAAATGAGGCAACGTCCAATCTCCATCTGCCAAAGGGAAATGATTCAATTAAGAGGACACAAAAAGTGCCCTTTTTCCTAGCCCTCTTCTCAAGATGAAGCTTCACAACTGTTTGGACAATAATACAAATAAACATTATGGTGCTGACATAAATCTGAGCATCCTTTAATAAGAAAACTGGTGGCTATAATGAAATCCATTTTTACCTGGCATAGGATGCTCTTGACACATGGTATAGGAAGCCCTTGGTAATTGGATTTAATAATCCATTTCAACAGTTGGTGCCCTAAAACTTCAAGGACCATACACACATCTGGATGAAGAGCTGGGTCAAGGAAAACAGTGCTGATGGGAAACTGCCAAGAGCAATTTATGAGAATTTTGTTCCCTTCTGTCCTTCCTCCTAGATTATTGATGGCATTCTGAAAAAGAATGAAAAAGGGGAAGCTATGCTCTGTCTCACTGAAACAACTGGACACTGTGATATCTAAGCACCTTTCCGGGAAATCACAAAGTCTAGAAATGTTTTTAAAATCCCCATGTAATGGGCCAGTAATAGGGAACCAAGAGGAACTAGTCATCACTGAATTGTTGCACTTCCCGTTTTACTATACTATGCAGAAATGATTAGCCTAGAAAATAGAAATCATAGTAGCCAAATGTTGCAGAAGAGTCCATAACCTTGCCAAGGTTTGCCAGGTACCCACAGAATGTAGAACATTTATGTTTCAAGAGGCTATCAAACAACAAAGGAGTACTGTATATTCCTGCGTATAAGGTGACTTCTTAACCCTAAAAAATCTTCTGAAAAGTCGGGGGTCACCTTATACACCGGAAATACCCTC
>MTQE01001795.1:2381775-2446653 GCA_014337955.1 Aspidoscelis marmoratus
GCGGAGCAACAAAGGATGGATACAGAATAAAGAAGTCAGACAAGCGGAGGGAGTCAAGGGAACTTCTATTAATGTAACGCCGGGAAGAGTGTGTAAATTTTTTTTCTTTTAATTTGTGGTAAAATTTTAATAAAAAGAAAAAAGGAAAAAAGAAAACAGACTGGTCACACAGTTGAAAGGAAAGCAGGGCAAGGCAAGAAGTTAACATTTACTAGACCTAGCAAGCAATATTTTTCAACTTTATATTGGTAATCGCCTTCGGGTCCTTAGAAAGGTGATCAAGAAATTCAAATCAAATTATCATTATTATCATTCAAACTCTCAGAACTGCTGAGGGCAGGATGTACTAGGGTAATGGAAACCTTTTCCTGGGATCAGCTGCATCACAACAAGTGGAGCCATTATTCCCTTACTGTCACGGGCAGCCATTGTTGCTGGCAGTAGTCCAGGCAGCAATTGTGAAAGGGAAAGTGTGGACGGGAACCTGTATTTAAGGTCCACAATTACCTCTACCATAACAGGAAGTTTCATGTCTGCAAAAAAATGCATAAGCAAACATTTTTCTATTTTTGGCTGTACCCATAGTTGTATTTTAAATGGTAGTTAGAAGGCCAAACCTTTTCCAAGGCCGCCAAGTGCTATTACTACCCTTTGACTGAAGCCCTCAAAATTTCAGCACATCTGATAAAAAACAAGGATGAATCCCTCTGATCGCACTTAGAAAGATGTTTTCTCCCACACATCTGATCCAGTTATATACTGTAATTAAAAAAAAAGCTTGACTCCAGCAGTCTTTAAACTCTGCTACCCTCTTGTTTTAAAAAAGTAACTCAGTCCCTGACGTTAGCTGTC
This sequence comes from Aspidoscelis marmoratus, assembly GCA_014337955.1. Classification (NCBI taxonomy): domain Eukaryota; kingdom Metazoa; phylum Chordata; class Lepidosauria; order Squamata; family Teiidae; genus Aspidoscelis; species Aspidoscelis marmoratus. The sequence goes on from MTQE01001795.1 coordinate 2,382,628, forward strand.
CAGCAGATCTGGGGTTTCCTTCATCCTCACAAAAGTGCTTCCAACAACAAAGAAACAGATTGTGTTGCATGCCCAAGACAATTGGCTTGTGATGCCATGTCTGTCCTGTTAAAGATTTTAAAAGGGAGCAAGAACAAGACGTAACTGATTTCTAGTTCATAGGGAGCAGGTATGCCTTAGTCTGGGTTATTTCAGTTTGGCTTGCAAGCAGGGACTCAACGTGCAAGTGAGGAATGCTCCATCTACCCAGAATCACTGCACCCAGAAAATGCATTCTGTCTAAGATCAAGGGTAGCATTAGCACATATCCCCTTTAACCTAGGTAGCTCTTCAAAGGAGCAGCATGATAAAGAACACCTGTTGTATTTCTTTTGTTAGAATTTAGTTTATTTAGTTCTTTTTAAAAACTTTTTTATTGTTCAATATGTTAATACAACAAAAAACACCTTCTAGACTAAAATAGTAATACAAATTATGTTCATCCAATGAAACCAAACCCTCAAAGTTTTAAGAGTGAAAGCTTTCTTTACGTAACAAATACGGCTCTTAAAATGAGCAAAGCCTATTTGGAAGAGATTGGAATGATTTGTGCCATTAATGGGTACTTAATGGGTACTTCTAGTGACAGTGGAAAAAACACCCTAGAGACCCAAGATACTATACTGTTTTTACAAGGAAGTGTAGCGAAAAAGGAATTATTTGTATTTGAATCATTAATGTTCTGTTGTACAGTATTTGAAATGCTCACTAGGCTACACAATAAAGAACATAAAGGTATGGAATTCCTACTGCAAAGATGTGGAAGTGATTACCTGTCTTATGTATTTTTTTTTAAAAAGAAAACGATGAGATCAATACACAGCACCTAAAACCTATTAGCCAGGGCAAGGTCAGCTCCAGCCATTTTATTTGTTGATTTGTTTGTCCTGCTCTATACCTGAAGGTCTCAGGGCAGCTTACAATAAAATCAACATAAAAATAGAGAAATTAAGTTAGCTCAGACAATGTCAGTGCCTACATTTGGAAAGGGGGCATTTGGACGGTTGTCCCTTCAGCCAAAAAACCTGGGTAAAGAGATGCATCTTCACCAAACATCCTAATATATACAGTGTTGATGCCTGACATACCTTGGTGGAAAGAATATTCCATAGCCTTGGGGCTATGCCACTACTCCTGTCAAAAATAAGACTAGCCAGGCTATTGAGGCATCAGAAAAAGAAAATCTCACAGCCACCAGCTCCTGGGAGGAAAATTACAACAGCATGTCTTTTCATAATATTCCAAATCAGCTGGTCACATGACTATACTACTACTTTGAGCTCTAGGGCTCATCCAGGCAAGAAGTAAAATTCACAATTATTCTGGGGCTACGTTGGGATTTCCACGTGCATCTGTTGTATTTCCAATATAGACCTGGGATACTGGGGTAATATCCTGCAAAAACATTATTGGAGAAATCAACTCCTAATTTGGGTTTTATATAAAAAGCAAAAGGACATACTTCTAAGAACACTTTTTGTCATGATTCACCATTTTGGAGATGGCTCCCCCCCCCGCCCACCCCAGCACTGAAACCAGCAAGAAAATGGTATCTATACATGTGTGATTGTGGACTTCCAGGGAATTGAAATACCCAGATCACACAAAATGCCACAGCGGGAGCAGTGCCAGGCAAGGTAAGTGTCCACGCTAGCCCTAAGATGTTGCCCTGCCATCTAGCAGAGACGGTGAGAGGCAGTTGTGGGAACTTCACACACAGAGGAAGTGTTCAAATAGGCTTTATTTTCCATCCATCCATATGTAATTATAAAACCCAGGAAACAAAGGCCTGTTTGCACTTACCATCAAGGAGCAGTTCCAGCCACTCCTGGGGAGGCCCATCCACATGCTGAGCCACCACAACCATCCTGGAACCCATTACAGCTGCCCTAAGGCCAATCTGCACAGAGAGAGCATTTGCATCTCTTTCAGTGCTGGGGTCATTTGAGGTGCCACGCAAGCACACTGGCATGTCAGGTGACCTGGGATGCTAGTGCACCTGCACAGCATGTTGTCCCAGTTATGCCTCATATGCAATCGTGCTGGCAGCCAGGAGGAAGATGGCAGTGCCCGGACACGCATCCAGACCTCCGGTAGGTCTGCAGATGCAAGGGGGGGGGGAGTGATGGCATGCACTAGCACTCACAAATCCAAATGCTAGTGTACGCCACTGGGAGTTCACTATTCCCATCCCCTGGATGGGACAGGAAGTGCAGAAATGCCTCCTGTCTTCAATAACTTTGGACAGGTAAAATCTTGTCCACAGATTCAGTGGGAACAGCTAGTGAGCTCCCGGTCAGTAGGATTTGCACCATCTTCTGGACTGACAGTGTAAGTGGTTGGGGAGCCCTGCTGCAGCCACCCCTATACAGTTGCACACTGCAAGCCAATTGCCATGGCAAGGTCCAGGCACAAGCTGGATGTTGCTGTGGCTGTTGCCATGGCAACCCAACCTGCCTAGGCTGGCTCATCCACACATCAGCTGTTGGTAGTCTGGTGGGGGGCTATACCACCACTTGAAGTGTGATGTCTCCTTCTGCAGGTCGTCTTAGCCTCAGTGAAATGGTATTATTATACTATTCCACTGAGGGAAGTGTAAATAGGCCCAAAGAGAGATTAAAGTGTTCTTTTTGAACCCAGCTTTAAAGTTAAAAGCATTAAATTTCCTTCTGATCAGGCTTCCTTAAATCACTCAGCTTCACAATATGCATGCAGGCCCAGTCAAGGAACTATGTGTAAGAAGCCTTCTGCTTTCTTCTCCAAACTTATTTGTTTCTTTTGTATTTGTCACAGTAACAAATCGGGTACCAAATAGTCCCTCATTTTTGGGCAATCCTGAAATAGATTCCAGCAGAACAATAGAAGCACAAGACAAGCTCCTGTAGGAGGATGTCAAACTAAACTTTAAAAATGCAGATTCTTGTATTTCATAGATAGCATCAACATCAGGTGACCTCTTGGGCATGAAGAAAATGGTGTGGGAGAACAACCAGTGCTGGAAAACAGCAACAGCATATCCCATTCCGGTCTGACCAGTTTGACTGGCTGCTGTGTGAAACTGGGAGAGATCAACTTCTGTAGTATAGTGTGAAAAAAACCTACCCTGGCCCCCAGTCCTGCAGGAAATTTCATCATTTATTTCTATTCCAAAAATGTTAGGCTTTGCTTGCAAATAGAAACATAACATTTCCAGGAACTATAAACTACATAGTTAATGAAATGGACTGGTTACTAACTACCAGCTAAGGAAAGGTCACCAGTGGAAAAATATTACCTTTATAAAAAAAAAAAGAGGGAAAGTACATGAAACTTTCCAAAGGATGACCAAAATTTCAGTTTCCTGAGTACATCTGTATTTTAAATAACATAAAAATCTGAAAGTGTTTTTTGAAATCCTTTAAAACTAAAATTTAGAAGAACAAGAATGAAAGGCTTGAGCCTAGATAGCTGCTGGACTATACGACTTGAATTGCCGCCTGTAAAACACAGCTTATTGCTGATTCAAGCCCAGAGAGACAGGCAAGATTCCTCTAAAGGCCATTTGCAGGGAGGGGAGAGGAGGAGAAATCTTCCGCTTGAGATGCTCAGAAGCAATTGGTGGGCCACTGGGTGAGACAGGGTGCTGGGCTGGATGGGCTGTGGTCTGATTCAGCAGGGCTCCTCTTATGTTCTTCAGTGAGAAGACTGAAGGTATGGGGCGGGATATAAATGTAAATAATAAATAAATATAAATAAAATAATTCAGGGGACTTCTGTATAATGTCTGCCCTTCACTTGTAAATAAACAGAGAGGATCCCCATGTAACCTTAGGTGGTTATGAGACTTTAAAAAAGTATGCCATGGCTTTCTCTGTACACCATATATATAAGAAAATGAAATCTTTACTTTAACTTCAAACTCTCTGAGTCACATTTGTGAGGTATGATGTGTTATAATATTTAAGGCCACAGTGATATAGAAAAATATAGAAAAGATGAGCAATGGTTATATTAATGAGGTTGGTATTGTACTGATCTTGCTTAGTTATATCTGAATGTAACATGATTTTGAAATTTGAAAAAAATATGGAATCTCAGGCTGCTTCCAGACCTATGTGTCACTGTGCCCTTGGCACTATACTGGGAATGCCGGACATAACTGAGGCATTCCCAATACAGTCCCAATTAAACATATTGAAATTCCATATTACTCTTTCAAAACAAAATCCAACAATAATGCCGAGTTTCCCATAACAGCAACATCTGACATCTGTCAGCAGTTTTCACAATGGGGCTGTCAGAAGTTAGACAGGCATGCAAAAAACAACAAAAGGAAGTGGGCATGAACCTGGCTGGCTTCCAGCAGCTTCAATTGGCCCCATCATGAAAGCTGCCAAGAGATGTTGAAGTAAGCCTGGGATTGCTCTTTTAACAGTTGTGGAGCAGCAAGAGATAACAAGGCCTAACAATATCTGGTCTATGGTTCCTAGTTAGGAGCTATATGCTCCTCCTTGCACATCACTAAAGGTAATTGATCGAGCTGAGGCTAAAGTTCCAAGGACTATGGGATCAAGATTAACCCTTAAGATACTGGCTGCTGCCCTTCCAAGTGCAAGTTGTTGCATCTACAACTGTTTGATTTGGGGGCAGATTTTAGGTCTGAACAAGAGAAGAAAATTTAAATTGTAAATGAATCCACCCAGACAGGTAAAATTTTAAGATATGAAAACATGTTTTGCAAGGCAGAATGTTAAGTGGAGTGATGCAATATAATTATAAAGGTCTGAATGCTTCGCCGCCTTGGATGCTCGTTGGATTTCCCACATAATCAGCAATAAACATCGTGAAATCAGCACTACAGGCTGAGACTTTGAAACAGACTGCCACCACCAGTGAATTAAAAAGAAGATGAATTAAGAGGAGGATTTTAGTTCCTGGGCTGATTTTCTTGCTTTAGAGCACGTCAATATCTTCAGCCTCAACAAGGCAAAACATAAAGGAACATCTCTTAGTTCTCTCTTTACTTTCTCTAGGATATAAAAAGCTCTATAGTATATTATGCTGACTTCTATGAGTGCTACATATTTAAGAACATAAGAGGAGCCCTGCTGGCTCAAACCACAGTGCATCTAGTCTAGCATCTTGCCTCACAGTGACCCTCCAATTGCTTATGGGCATCTCAGGCAGAAGACAAAGACAAAACTTTAATCTGCTTTCAGTTCTCTGCAAATGCCTTTTAGAGGCACCCAGATGATATCAGTTCTAGTAGCCTTTGATACTCCAGTCCTCTCTGAATTTGTCTAATCCTTTCTAAAATCTATCTAGGTTAGTTGATGTCACAACTTTTTCTGGTAGTAAATCTATAAACGAATGGCCCTCCAGGTAATGCTCTGGATGAAATAATACTTCTCCTTATTGGTCCTAACTCTCGTGCCCATAATCTTCATAGAATGCCAAATTGGTTCTAGTGTTGTGCAGTAAAGAAAATAATTTTTCTCTATCCACATTTTCAACACCATGCATGATTTTATATGGAGTCCTTCAATCAGATCACCACTTAAACACCATCTTTCAAGGTTGAAGAAGCATAGGCACTGCAGCCCGGTTTCATAAGGAAGGTGCTCCAGCCCCTTAATCATTCACACTGCCCTTTCCTGCATATTTAGCAGGTCCACAATATTCCACTGATGGCAACATGATCAATATTGGGGTAAGCATTTAAAGCAGTGGTTCTCAACCTTCCTAACACCGCGACCCCTTAATGGAGTTCCTCATGTTGTGGAGACCCCCAACCACAGGGGCGGAGCAGCTGGGAGGTGGGAGGGAAGGGCGGCGGGAGACTTGTCATGACCCCTCTGAAAGAGGTTGAGAACCGCTGATTTAAAGGATCTTGTTTTACGGCAGAGGGTAAACCTCTGCAAACTCTGCCCAGTCTGGAAGTGAATCAGGACTTAAGTAACAGTAGTTTGGTTTGAATAAAGTACATCGGCATGGCATTTAAAAACATTAGACATTTATCTTTTTTACTGCTGGCACACTCACACAGACTTACCCTGCCCACTTTGTGTTCCGCTGTTGTGCAGGCATCAATGAATGTCTGTGCAATGACGCTTAGGTTGGCATCCACGTTGTCAGAGACACGCACATCAAAAATGAACTGCGGGTTCTTGAGTGTATTTACCCAGAAACGGAGAAGCAAACTTGGACAAAGGATAGAGAAAGGGCACTAAAAATCAAGCTATTTACTTAAAGTTTTATTTTCTATAAATGTTCTACATAATGCAGTACAGAATACTAGGGATGTGCACGAATGGTTTTTGTGTATTCAATTTGTATGGAATTGAATGCAAGAAAATTTGTATTTGTTCAAATAAATCCCCTTCAAATGGGGTAGGATCCATATTCGATATGAATGTTCAGCCCCATATCCCGTACAAATCCCATATGAAGCTTCATATGAATGTATCAAATCATTATATTCGAATTTCAATGTCAGTCTTTGAATGTGCCAACATGTGATTTGAATTCGAATGTCTGAATTTGGCTGAATTCATACAAATTTTGGATGTTACGAATATTCATGCACATCCCCACAGAATACCCAAGTCTCATCATCCATCCAGGACTGAAGCTGCCTCAGTTGCATCATATTTCCTGTACCTGTTGGTTTTCCAGATGTGAAGCGTCTCTGGTTCACTGACCCCATGTCGTGCAGCCAGCTCATCCAGGAGGTCAAAAAGATACTTGACAGCAATGGGTACAGGACGATTCACACTCAACACGGCTTGGAATGCATCGTCCACAAACTTTTGTAGCGTCCCCTTGAGAATATGAGAGACGAGGTTAAGCAATATATATAAGCTTTCAATCTCATTTGTAGCAGTTTTTGGGCTGTTATGCCATGTTCCAGGTTTCTTCTTCTGTGTTGCCTCTGACTCGCCCATGAGCAAAATCCTCTGAAGACGGATATCATAGCTGTATTTCAGTGTTTCCTAAAGTGTGGTACGCGTACCCCCAGGGGTACGGGAAGAGTTTGGTGGGGGTACGCGTTGCACCGGAGTTTGGTGGGGATCACATGGGAATATCCACTGCACCTTTCTAGCTGCACCCACAGAACAAGGAAAGAAATAGGCGTGTATTGCAGTTTTTATACGGGAACTGGGACCATCGTACATCGTATCACAACTCATTATGGCGGGAACTTCTGCGCATCCTTCGCACAGCTCGGGTTTGGCCATTTTTAAACTGCGGGAACATTAACAGTTGACACTGAGCCGCAGAGCTGTTTAAACGCTGGAGAATTGCAGTGTTATCTAACGATCTTGTGAGGCGTGACACAGCGTGAATATACTGCACTTTTTGTCTTTCCCATCTAGCGTGAAACTACAGAAATTTCTAACACTTGACCATTCACCTATGAACTAGGTCCAACCTTGCTTAGCTTTTTAAGATCAACCAAACTGGCTAGCCACAGGCACCCATGGAGGCCCAGGACCATCACTGATTCACAAATGGAGCTTGCTTTTTTATATATATATATTTCTATCCCGTCCTATACCCCAAGGTCCCAGGGCAGGTAACAACTTTTAAAACAACAAATTACAAACCACTATGTATTAAAAGCAATAATATACACATTAAAACACTTTAAAAATCCAGCATTTCTAACAATATACTCCATATTAAAATAATGGTGTCTGTAGTGGGGGGAAAGTATAATCACCTCAGCCAAAGGCCAGGGCAAGGAGATGCATCTTCACTGCCTTCCTGAATATAAACAGAGAAGGGGCATGACACACCTTGAGGGGGAGACTATTCCATAGCCTGGGGCCATTACTGAGAAGGCCCTCTCTTGAGTGCCCACCTGCCTCACTACTGAAGGTAGTGGGACAACCAGGAGGACCTTGCTGGCAGATCTTAAGGCACAGGCAGTTTGGTATGGGAGAAGGCATTCCTTTCAATATTTTGTAAGGGCCTTGTAAGTCAAAGTTAGCACCTTTGAATTGGGCTCAGTAGTGAATTGGCAGCCAATGAAAGCCTTTTAAAACCAGTGTGATGTGCATCCGGCTAGCTGTTCCAGTCAGCACTCTGGAGGCTGCATTTTGTATTAGCTGCAGCTTCCAAACAGTCTTCAAGGGCAGCCCCATGTAGAGTGCATTACAGTAGTCCAGTCTAGAGGTTACCAGAGCATGGATAACTGTGGCCAAGTCGTCTCTGTCCAAAAAAAGGCTTCAGTTGATGCACCAGGCATAGCTGGGATTAGACACTCCTGGCCATGGTCTCCACCTGAGCTTCAAGCGTTAGCACCTGTAGCTGCTACTACTAGATCTCTCTAAGTGCTTGTTTTCATTTTCCAGTTTGGACCTGTCTTGCCTACTGGAAGTCCTGCATTACAGAAGGATTTGCTGCACCTTTTGAGTTATTGCCTTCTGCAAACTGAAGCACCCAGATTATAGTATGTTGAACCCTAACCTGCAAGCAGAGAAGGATAGCAATGGGAGAAGTGCCTTTCAAGTGACGGCTGAAGGATCTTTTGATGAGATTCCAAGGAACCCTGGTTTGGAAGCCACTGCTCCAAGAGGAAAGCCTATCCCTTACCTTCATGGAAAGTAATCGGGTGAGGTAGATTTCGGGAATTGCCTTGGCACGCTCTCGTAAGCTGCTGCGTCGCTCTTGTTGTTGTTTTGTGGGTTCTGGTTCTTCAGATGGTTTTACCAAGTGCCAAAGGCGCAGTCCCCCTTCTTCCCCATCCTCTAACATGGGTGTATCTGCGAAGGTGTAAAACTATAATGAGGGCTAGCAATAGCTACTGGTTACCATACACAAGGTCTTCAGGTGATGTTTATATCAAAGTAGGAAGCAGACGTTCAGGATCCAAATGAAGGTTTGGTGGAGCTGGTGTGGTCAGAGGACCACCTAGCAAGATGCTAAACACACAGGGCTAAAGAGAAGGCCCTTCCCCACCTCTGCAGGGGCATTTTTCAGTCCCGCTGTTACACTGCTGTTTCAGCTCAACAAACCTCTCTCCACAACTCCTCCACAGTTAAACTACAAAACCTGTACGGTTTCAGCGCAGAATCTAAATCGCTCATACAAAAATTGTTTTCCTTTGCTGGAGGATGTCGATCTGTGCTGGAACCAAAATAGAATAAGGCCCTTCTGCAGATAACAAAAGCCTGCTCTAATGTGCAATTTCTGCTTATCATCCTAAATAAAAGTAATGCTTTTTTAATTATTATTTTAACCAGCCAACAGATAAGACCACCATCCTGTTTGAACAGCTTCAGTGCCTCCCTAAAACCTTCCAGTTTGCCTGCTTCAAACTTGCATACCAAATGTCTTTACGCCCAACTCCCACAGTGTTTAATAAATACTCGTTTGCGCTGGAAGACTGGAACAAATTCAAGTTTCTTGTTGGCAAAACAAAAGAACAACTATGCACATTCAAATAAAACATGCTATTTCCTGTGCAACCGCTTTCACCATTCTCACTAGTTAAAAAGAAAAAGGAAGAAGGAAGAAAGAAGCTAAAATAAAGAATAACTGAAAACAAGAAATATATGATTTTAGAGTCGTTCATGCTTGACCCATTTCGCTCTCTTAGTTCAGCAGGGGAAATATGGAGCAGAAAGACAAGAGAGGAAGAGTGGGAGACAGAAGGAAACCGAGGTTGTGATCACTGATCAGACACAGAAAAGAAAAGCTTCTGTGAGGTGGCTTAGAGGAGGCTTTGAGGTGGGACTGTTCACACCTGAACTCTCTGTGCTAGAAAAGGTGGATGAGAGCAGGCTTGGGAACATGAGGGCCATACACTGGGGGGCCTCTGAGGGGCCCCTTTTGTTATGTCTGAACACAGCCTGCATGTCTTTCCATCAAGCTCCCAGCACGGATCCCTCCCAGCCAGTTGTTACCATATAAGCTGCAGAACAGCCATTCTGACTAAAGGGAGTGGAGGAAAAAAAGGGAAACTAAATGTCTTTGACTGTTATTAATGGCTCTGCTGGTGGTGGTAAGAATTGCTGCTTGCTGCGGTCAATATCCAACCATTCCCTGGTGAATACGTGCCTGGTTATTTGGAGTTGCTGTTGGGCCTGGAAGGGCAAGGGTAGGGCCAGTCAGGCAGCTACTGTATATTCCGGCGTATAAGACAACCCCCAACTTTTCCAGTTAAAATATAGAGTTTGGGATATACTTGCTGTATAAAAAGACGACACCTGGCATATAAGACAACCCCCGACTTTTGAGAAGATTTTCCTGGGTTAAAAAGTAGTCTTATATGCCAGAATATACAGTATTTAAACAGCAGGATTGTGCTACATAGGTTGTGACTCACCATGAAATCTTTGGATGAAGGCTATTTCTAAAAGGTCCAAAGGATATTTCTAAAAGTTTGCATCATTTGTCTTAGCTTGTGTCTCTCCCCCTTTACCTTGTCCCCAAACCTTACATTTTATTTGTGTGGATGGGGTGAGTTAACCTTCAGGTTTCACACTATCATCCTTTGTTTCCTGTTCAATCAGGCAAGAAGCCTGACTCACTGGCAAATGAAGTGCCCTACAAATCTAGAGCAAAGGATGGCAGAGGGAAGGCAGACATTGGAGTGAAACGTTCTTGTTTCCAAGCAAGAATGGAGTTCTAGTGAAAAGCACACAGGAGAACTCAGGCTCAAGGGAAAATGATACTTTCAGTTCTTGCAGTCCAGATCTGTGGGCCTCAGCTGCCAGTAACTTTTTTTCCTATCATAGTTCCATTGTTATGCATCACACTCCTCTTGTACCTCTTACTTGCTCAGCTTGGTGAAAACCAGGGTATATTTTATCTAGTCTGTAGTAAGACTGAGCTCCAGGAAAGCAGGCAGGAAAATACAGCAGAAGAGAGTTGGCCCTTCCTTTTCTTTATCACATGCACGCCAATATAAGCACCCTTTTATACTAAAGGTTTTTAGAAAAATTTCCAGGGCTCAAGAATTGCTAGCAGGAGGATTGCTGACTTCTGTGAAATTATGAAACAATTTGTGAAGTTGAGGGGGGAAAGCAAGAGGGAAAGAAGAACTCAAATTGACATCTGAAAATAATATCCATAAAAATATTGACAGCAGAATGTTATTCTGTCCCTCACTTGGATCACATCAGATAATAAAGCAAATATTAAAACACATTTAAGAGACCAACCACCAACCCTCTCTCCTGTGCATTCACCCTGGCAGGAGTACGTTCAGAGGAAGCTGGGCATCAGCTGCCTGGGGGAAGAGGTACATTTTAACCAGGCACTAAAAACTATATAAAGCTGGTGCCTGGCCTACCTCCACTGGGAGACTATTCCAAAGCTGGAGGACCACCACAAAGAAGGTCCTCTCCTATGCTGTAGCCCCTCGTGCCTCTGAGGCCCTCACTATCTTACAGCACAGGCAGGTCTACATGGGAAAAGGTGCAAAGAAGATCTTTGTTTGACGTAAAAATAGGGGATTCCATTCTCTGCAGCAGTTTCAATATACTATATGTTCAGCCAAAGCAGATCTGTATAATTCATTAGATTGACTACAGTCCTATTAGGTATTTGCTTAACATAAACGTCTCTCCTACGGAACCCCTGCAGGCAATCAGGGAAGTCCTTTGTAAATTAAGAAATGTGGCTGTTAAGCTCTGTTAAACTTGGTAGATCTCAAGCACCATCCTGCCTGCTTCAAATTAGTTCTTTCCTCCAGCCAAGGTGGATGAGAGCAGCAGTTAGAGAATGGGAAAGAATAAATAGAGGATGCTTCACCATGCACAGCAGCAATAGGGCAAGGGCAGAGGGCAGAAAAAGAGACACTCACTTTCTCCAGAAAAAAAAATCTGGCCTGCTCCTTGAGAGATATCATTATGAAGGCGAGGAATAAGACCAACCGTGGCCCCATCTGGAACCTGAAGAAGAAAACAAAAAAGCAATGAAAGAACACCACCAGAGAGCTAAGAATCGTGTTGGGCAAATGCCTTGATTAGGAAGAGAATGTAAAAAATTCCTAGTTTTACATTCAAGGCCCTTGCAAAGCTCTTATTAGAAATAAACACAGAATTCCAGCTTAACAGTCAACAGTACCTGTGAGCTAGCATAGTATTTTATTTATCTCCGATGTCTTCTCATAACTGTTTGTACCTTGTAATGTTGTAGAGTGTTGAGCCTCTTCCACTGGTTCTGAGTCACTGATGTCAGGTCCTCATCAGATAGGGTAAGGTGACCAGCAACACCTGAGCGCCATTCTAAGCAAGGGAGGAGAGAGAGGTGAGGACCCTTCTATTTCTATAGCCTACCTCAATCCTATACTGTAAGTTTCAGTCAGATTTATGCATCGGACTCCCAAAGTCAGATCTCTCCCAAACTGGATTATAATCAATCTGAATAGGTTTTACAGCTCCCTTGCCCCAAGAAGAGTGAACTCTCCTTACCTAAGTCAAGGGAGTGCACGGAAGGGCGCTGGGAGAATGGCACACCCTTGTAGACCTGATCTAAGATCTTCTCCTTCACTTGGGTAATGGTGTCTGTGTCAAGGACACGGGCTGGGATTCGCTGGATCTCACCACCACCACCACTGCTGCTGCTGCCACCACCAGGGCCACCACTCCGCACCAAAACAGTCAGGGTAAGAGGTCGATATTCCACATCTTCTCGCAATAGCCGCCCGTCATTCAGGGTTCGCTTGGCCTTGCCTGTCACAGCATCAACAGGACCTTTGTCCACCTGGTACTTGATGGCCCGGAAGAGCATGTACAAGGGCTCACCAGCCACTTCCTTCGGAAGCAAACACAGAAGGACTGAATGAGAATGACACTCTTAACTATGGAGTTGCAGGAACCCCTATATGGCTACAAACCGAATAACCTTAAATCTCCAGAAAACAGGATCTGAACTTCCAGCATCCTCATTATTTTTCAACAGCCCTGCATCATAGCAACATGTATCTTTAGAAATTCTTTCCCACAAGCCCCACAATCTTCACATTTCTCCCCCTTGTTATTTGGAGTGTGAGGGTACGCCAATTAGAAGCTTCTCAAGCTAGAAGTTGGCTTTTCTACCCCGCTTTTCTCACCCATTTAAGGGGACTCAAAGTGGCTGACAAAGCTTTTCTATTTTTCTCCCCACAACAGAACACCTTGTGACGTAGGTGGGGCTGTGAGAGCTCAGAAGAGAGCTGTGACTAGCCCAAGGTCACCCAGCTGGCTTCATGGGGGAGGGCGGAGTCGAACCTGGTATTCCCAGATAAGAGTCTGGCTCCCTAACCGCTAGACCAAACTAGCTAGGCGTACGAAAGCTGTATATAAGCAGACTGTGAGTGTAACAGTATTTTAACAAATATTTTTATTAACACTTTAATGCAAAAAGAAATGACTGCAACAACTAACAAACTTAAAAGACAACAAAAAATGGATAAAGCAGATAGGACAATGCAAAATAATGATAAATTTAAATCAACCTAGTATCTATGTATTTTGCTAATTTTTCCAGCTCAAATCTCTCTGGTTCAAGCTTCAAATGGGACTGAGGAGGCCTAACATCGCTCTCCATTAACGGCAACCGATGCAAGAGAGCTCTCCGCTTTTCTACAAAGAAATTCCCTTTACTTTACAACTGATTTTTTGCCTACATACTCCATTTCTGCATTGTATTATTTGTGAGCTTTGCTTGCAGCCATTTAAATTGTGTGAAGCTGTGTGAATTGCTGTTTATTGGTTTTAATTTTTTTTTGTTTGTTTATTACTTTGTCACTAGTTAAAGAGCATCTCAGCAAGGGTAGTTTCTAAATTCAATAAAATAAGCCGCTTAAGTATAAGCACTTGCTTTGCTCTGACAATACCATGTAAAGGAAGTATAATGAAGCAGGCAGGATGGAAATTCTAATAAAGAGAACACAGAAAGGAATACATGTGTGATAACTTACAGAAAATTTTTTTGTAAAGCACACTTAGGTTGAAAAATACGGTATTGGCAATGTTACAATTTATTTAAATTAAAATGTTGACTTTGTAACCATGATTATTTATGCTATCTTTAAAAAAGTCTACTAGAAATCTTGTGTCTAGGATCAAAAGTAATTCAGGTGCTCATGCTTCTCACAACTGAGGAAATACCTAAAGCTTTTATGGGGCTTTATAATGCCCCCTGGATTCCTTATTTATGGAATGTATTTTTCTTCTTCGAGGGTGTTATAGCAAATCAACTGGACCTGGAACTGAGAAGTCACTGAAATGAATTTACCACTGCAGAAGACATCTGCGCAGCTATCAAATAACTTAAGAAACAGGCAGTAACAGTGGTTTGAAGGGATAAATATGTTTTAATGCCACATCTTCAGAATTGGTTTAATTACAAAAAATATATCAGATGATCATCTAATTTTAGAATAAAGGAACTTAAATCTTTTTTAACTCAAAATGTAATGCTGCTATCCATCATGGCAGCCAGGCTGAACCTCCGTGACTCAAATTATACAAAATAATGTAAAGTTGACTTTATGCCAAAATGGAAATTAATGAATGTAGCTCATGATACAGTTTAAGCTCTGGAATTACTGATGCTCCCTTTGCTTTGCTTTTGATTTCCTTTTGATATAAGCTATCTCTCCAGCATATTAGGTAAGGTGAACTTTGGCATTCATGTTTATGAATGTTATTCCCTAGTTCATTCTTTTGGATAGCTGGGGTTAGGGTCAATACATATGATTCCATTTTAGCTCATTGGTCATGAATGATTCAACAGGAAAATCACCTGCTTTTAATTCTCACCATACTGATTGCTTAAGGTGCTGGTAGAAACAATTAGAAACTGAGTCTTCTGAACATATTCATATTCTGTGCCATTAGCCATGGTCTAGGCCCAAAACGCTTGTTCCAGGATCAAACTCTGCAGTGTGAACCAAATTGTCCCTGGAATCCCAAATTTTAGTTTCTATTTAGCCTCAAAATTTACGGCCCACTTTTGGGCCAGTCTTTCCTTCCTCCTTGCCCTCCTTTCCCCCTCTCAAACCAACCTACCTGATATGGTCATAGGAAGCAAAAAATAATAGAATGGAGAAAACACAGATTTTTCTGAGCTCAGGTTTTAAAAAGACTCAGTTAACTTAAAAAGGTCTTCCTGCATATGGGGAATCCTATAGTATTTCAAATTAAGAGTGTACTATTTAAATCAGACTTCTTCTACCTTAGCATAAATAGTTCATATAATTAGGTAGAAGAGGCAGGAAAACACTATAGAAAATCTTTAAGGTTTTAAAATTACACAGGGTCATTGCCACTCCCTGTCCAAAGCTTCCTCCCATGAACTAGACTTCATCACTTGCTGCCTCCTCTGCTTCTTCCTTAGGCCTAAAACACACACTTGAAGACATACTGAATTCTTAGGCATGCTGGGAAGCTTACCCTGAGATAAGAGTAGAGGCAGATGGACATCCAGTTGGTCAGCAGTTTCTCTACTATGGTCTCTGTCCTGCAAAAAAAATTGAAGAGCTAAGCAGAGTTATTTCTTGAATTTGCAACTCTTTTCAATGCCAAGTTTTGCTACAAGAAACTGCTCTGATGTAAGAAGTGGCCAGCTATGTTGCAGTGCGCAAATTGTCTGACGTTTGGATTGCAAAACCCTGTTTGGGAAGATAGAGCTGAATATTTTGTTCTTAATCAGATAAAGTGAAATAAATTGAACAAAATTATTTCAGTAGATAAGGAAATTTACAGTAACTTAAGAAAACACTTTCTTTACAAGCACCATGGCCTCATTCCAGAACATATGCTCAAATCCAGTTCAAAGAATTTGTTTTTTGTTAGTTGGTTTTAAAGTGGCAAGAGACAAGGAGATCAGGGCACCTAGAACATTTGTTGATTGCAGTGTGAATCATTTGTTATTCATGACATTCCTGTTTCAGCTTTAATGACAATGACAAAATGCACTATTGTATCCTCCTCTTCTAATAACCAGTCAAGGGGATCAATTCTAATCCGACACAGAATACCATTGCCAGTTGGCAGCTCTAACATACATGCCTTGTCCAAAGAGAATAAACAAATCCCTGGAATGTGTGGGTGAATGGATGATGCGTGCATCAAAGCAATCCCAGGGCCTACCTGCGAAGCATAAGCTTGGCATTGCGAGCAACACAGTGGGCCGCGAGGTCACCCAAGAGTGTCTGCATGATGTCTGTCAGGTACTCCAGTCGCCCATGAAGAGCCAAGGAAAGCAGAGAAGCCGCATGACAACGATCCCGCTGTGAGAAGGTGGGTTGGGCTTCCAGTGTTCGGATTAACTGGGAAGGACAGGAAAAGACTTGTGACTTTCCCTGCCAGAATTTGCACAATGTGCTACAGGCCCCCTTAGGTTGCATTTATGTGCATTTCTGAGACAGCTGAGGGCGTGTTCAGACATAACAAGAAGAGCACCTCAAAGAGACACTCTGTGTGGCCCTCATGTTCCCAATCCTTCTCTTATACACCATTTCTAGCACAAAATATTCATGAGAGGGGGAGGGGCAGACTGGTGTGTGAAGCCTTGAGGTCTCCTTTAAATTGCCTCCAGAGATGCTTTTTTCTTTCTGTGTCTGGTCACAGCCTTACAGACAGTTTGCAAGTGGGATTGTTCACACAGCAATCTGCCCCTCTCCCTTTCAAGAACATTCTAGGCTAAAAGAGGCAAGATGAGAACACAAGGGCCACATGCAACTCTCTCTGAGGTGCTCTTTTCCCCGCCTCTGAGGTGCTCTTGAGACACTTGCTTTTGTATGTGTGAATCAGCCAAAATGCCTCCATTTTTTCCAGGACTACAAGAAGACTTCAGAGCAGAAATTTATGTTCTTCCTTAGCTATTCCCATGGGTGGATAGGGGGAGTAAAGCATCCCCTACATGAACATCTAGAATAGAGATAATTGGATTTTTCAGCCTAAGGGCTCCCTTCCTGCGTGGGCATTCTTCTGGGAACTGCAAGCAGCCAACGGCAGGCAAGGGTACAGGCCAAAAAGGATGGAGCAACAATCGTGACTTATAATCTTGGTATAGTAGGCCCCATTCCAGCTAATCAGAAGTTGAAGATTTCTTCTCCTTTCCCACACATTTTTATATCCTCTTTCAACGGTAAGCTAGAGGCACTGTTGCAATTTAACAAACCATTCTAGTCAGGCCAAGGCACTTGTAGAGGGCTTAAAGCAGGCCTGATGAGCGTGACCTGAAGGCTTGATGGAGAAAGCCAAAACACCACACACTGAGCCTGCATCTGCTGCTCCATGTCCATGACCTGAAGTGGAGAGGCTGTATCCTAGAGGTTTTAGCTGTATTTGTATCTCTCATAATTAAAGGCAACAAAAGACATTCCGCTACACTTACTCCCCACTCTGGGATCCTTCCTTTCTGTTATCTATTTTTCAGCATAACTGAAAAATAGTATCTTTTCTCATACTGGAAATAAAAACACAGAATATTGTTCCATAAGTTTTAAAAAGCTACCTCATAAGCGGGACCATATCTCAGGGTGCTGGGGATGGGGAGTTAACTATTTGGAAAAACCTAGTTTTACAATAGGACTCCATTAATTTCATATGTTATTTTCTTTTGTTCTTTTTCACTCAAAACATATGTTTGTACTTAATAACTAGATACAGTTTCTTTTTAATTTTAATGTATTGTTTTAAACAGCTTCTGAAGAAGGTCAAACTGCATTGAGTTTTTATACAATGAACTGCATATTTACAAATAATTAACTCTTTCTTCCAGTACTCTGAGACCTTGGTTCCCCCTCTGTTATTGTTTTGTGGGTGTTTCCAACGTATTGTGCTATCTAGCACTCTACTACAGTTGTCTGCCATCCCTACCCTGTCCCCAAATTATTCACCCATTATGCAAGAGGGACACATGATCTCCTCCTCTAAGCATTTCCTTCTCTGAGACTCGCTCTCTGGAATCTACGTTTTCCGTTCCCCCAAATGCCCACCGTCAAGAGAAAGATTTTGCTGTTCAGCAGATTGGAGAGTTGTCCCAGGCCCTGCTCGACAGTGGCACGGCGCCCCTCAGGCAAGTCCAACGAACGCTGCCACGGAACATCTCCCTGGGCCGGGAAGAAGACACGCTGGGTGTAGGTGTTGTAGTCCAGGAAAGGAATCCCTGAACCCTCCAACTCTCCACTGAGGTCAGTCATTTCTGTCATTAGGTCTGAAAACAGCAAGGGTGAAGGAAGAGCTTTTTGTAAAACACAGATTATTTTTTTTTTAAAGAACACAGAAGTAAATGAATGACAAAAATCTGACTTGATAGCATTTGCTATTGAGAACATAATCGCTTCCTATGTCAAACAAACAAAATCCACTTCCCAGTCCACTGGCTTCCAAGAAATGTTCTTCAAGATAAGTACTTCATTTATAAGCTTTGCTTCAGTCCTTTAAACAAGGAGCAAAGCTAGCCTGGCTGTTGATCATGGATGATGGGAGTATTAGTTTATTATTTGTTTATTAAAGCAATTTCTATGCCAGGACAGTCCCAGGACTGTAGCGAGTCCAACAGAATCAGGAAGGCGCCGAGTCAGCTGCTGCATCTTCAGAAATCAAGAATGTGAAGTTTGTCTCATTACCTCCCTCAGGGTTAAGCAACACTTCACCTGCTTAATTTAAATTTACATTGCTTTTATAGGACACAGATTAAGGGATAAGCTCTGACTGGAAAACTTTGTTTTAGCCGCACAAATCATGCTTTGCTCTGCCATGGATCAAAGCATGTCTCAAGAGGAAGAAAATGAGACTTCCAGTCACAACTTCCTTCCTGCCACTTTCCTGTGCCCCAATATGTACAGGTTGTCATCGTTTGCAACGGAAAGAATAGTAGAAAGGGGGGAAAGTGAACAATTCACCTCCCATGTGTCATGGGATATAGTTCTATCAAACATAGGACCACTTTTCCAAGTCCATATCTTCCTTCACCATGTTATTCAGTTCAAATTCTACCACACTAACTTTGGGTCAAGATTTAGCAATCAATGGATCATGGAACAGAGAAGCTTAAAAAGTTTAATGAGACTCACTGTATCTCCTGACACCTGTGCAATGAATTTCCAACCTTTGGACCACAAAGGATTCCTAATCTATGAATCACAACTCAGCTTTTTCCACTCCCAACCTACATCACCTTAAGAGAAAACAATATGCTGAAGCTGATGGTGATTTTCTCTTGCTGTACAGTCTCTTTTATCTCAGAGCCTGTTCGCACTTGGCATTATTCTGGAATGGGGCCTGCTGTTCACATGCTAGTGCAGGCTATAGCAGGCCCCAAGTGAGGGCTGTCAGAGTCTGCATTAGCATGTGGACCACACACCTCTGTCCTGAGATATATTTCAAAATATGGCTAAGTGCAAACATGCCCTCAGATAGGCTTGTGTGACAGGTTCGCTTCCCCTCTTAAAAAAAGGATCAGTCCAATTTTCCAATATGGTACTATCATACCAGTAAATTCCTTCCGACACTGGTCCCCAACACTGATCTCCATGTTTTCAAGTTGTACCAGGACTTTCTTATAATCCCGCATGGCCTGCTTGCTCTTTCGTCTGGCAAAATGGGAAGACAAAAACATAACATTTTCACAGGATGAAGCTCAGGGTGAAGGACCCTGGCCTCTTTGCCATTCTGCTCACTCCTCCCTATCACTGTACTTACCTGTACATTAGAATAAGAAGCAAAACTACAAAAGCCAGCACGGCTGCCCCCACTCCCAACCCAATCTGGGCCTCAGGGGGGAAACGGGATGGTGCCTCAGTGTCATAACGGATTCGGCCAAGATCCAAACGCAGGTTTCCCATCTGAACCTATAAAGTGACAGATGAAGACAAAGAAAGTCAGCTTTAGTTAATTAGCTATTTTTGTCCATGGAAAAGCAAAATGAAATCTAACGAATACAGCAAAAGCCTCTGAGAGCCAAACGTTACTTCATTTGCTACATGAAATATGCCTTCAGGTGGTTGCTTAAGATTAGGGAGAAGCTGGGGCTCTAGTCAGCTTTTAAATCTTGATCACCCTGTAGATCAGGGAAAGAACGTCTGAGGCTCTCCAGATATAAATGGGGAACATTTCATGCCACCTCTGGCCTTGACTCTTGCTGCCCAGGATTAAGAGGAGGTGTTCATTAATATCTGACTGGAGAGAGAAGGAATGCAGTAGCAAGCTGTTAACCCACTATAACACTGAAATGGTAGGGGAAGGGGCCTAAATTAAGTCTGCACAGGATAGATACTTTGTTGTTTAAACTATATAAAGCTAACAACTCAATCCTTCCACTAAGAAGAAACCTGAACTCTTCTTTATACCTACATTCATGGATCTATATACTCTGTGAATCAATCGTCCACAGGTACTGCCAGGCCTAAAAAAAGCTTTTTAAAAAAATTGTTTTAGCATAGCTAATTCCAGTCCTCAATCCATAAGCATTTAGCTTGTAGCATATACATGATCACACAACTCAACTTTTTAATTTCTTTGTATTCAAACTAAACTTATTTAGCCTTGTAAAAAAGATCCTTATCACTGCGTGCCTATTTATATGATAAACCTCAACTGGTTCATGCCATTCCTTCCCCCCAGGGAGCAGTAGTTCTGTGAGTAGAATTCAGAATTCTCAGCTCCAATACCAAATTACCAGGAGCAAAGTCATAGCAAACAAAGCAGATATAAAACCAATAAACTCCTTTTGTGTAGCTCTCTAAGCCTTGAGCATGCTTTATGGGTGGGGAATCTAACCTGTAGTTGTAGTAAGCACTATGAGCAAAGAATTATTATTATTATGCAAAATAGCTAGGATATGGTCTTGTCTATGCATTTTATGAACACTATTCATCTGAACCAGGAAGGTCAACATCCTGAGTGCAAGGGCTGTAAATTCCATTGTGAGGAGGAGATCTCCCCCTGAAGGTCAGCTGCTGGGAGCCAGCAAGCAGATCAAGCTATGTGCTTGTGTCCTGGTTGGCTTCCTGGTGCAGATGATTGTGAGAACAGACTGCTGGAATAACTGGCCAGGGGTCTGACTCTCTGGGGTATTTCTTATGTTCTTATGAATCGTTAAAGGCTGAAGCATACCATTTCTGCCTACAATGTTGTGGGTGATGACTAAGAAGAGGAATTTCTTTACAACATCGTCAGATACTTGAGTAGTGTTTCAACACAATCATTCAGTGCAGCGAAAGGACTTATAACAGAGGTGGGAAGGGATAACTTCTTAGGAAGCCAGCTGAAACAAACTGGCAAAGCAACTTGGGGACAACATCACATATGTTAGGGATATGTCAGACTGCTGTTCAATCAAATGGAGAGGAGAGTTAGAGGCCAAGAGTTTTGAGGGGGTTCTACCTACATTGATGGCACCCTTCACTTTCATTTGAGGAAGCTCACAAAGCAGGGAACTCACACACTTACTGTTTGTGCATGGACTTGACTGATCAGCGGGATCCAAATAGGGCTGGAAACTGAAGGAGAAGGGATGAAGCCAATCCCTGCACCACAGTTAAAAACAGTCTTATGGAGGTGCCAGAAAACAGTGTACTTTGATCATTTTGGATGACCTTTGTTCATGGAGGTCTGAGGATATATGGACAAGCTACTTACTGACATTCAACTGACTACAGCCTATGTCAGTGACGGTGAACCTTTTGAGCTTGGTGTGTCAAAATTCACAAGAAACCTAGCTTAACTTGGGTGCTGTGTCACATCTAGAAATATCCATAATTTTGTGATATTTGTAGCTCTAGTAAAAAAGTTATATTTTTGATATATGTATTTTATTAAAAGAAAAAACAAATAATTATTTACATTAGTGACTTTTGTTGCTGAATTTCATTTCCTAAATCTTCAATTGAAAGTTGGTATTTCGTACACTTCAAGAACAAGCAAGCACTACTTGCCCAGGTACCAGGGTGACCACGTGTCTCACCCAAAAGGGCTTGGCGTGTCACCTGTGACACACGTGTCATAGGTTGGCCATCACTGGCCTGTGTCAAGCAAGCCTTTGACCAGCCTTGCTCATAAAACCTAGCTGACCAGATAAGAACATAAGAAGAGCCTTACTGGATCAGGCCACAGGCCATCTAGTCAAGTATTCTGTCTCACACATTGACCCACCAATTACTTCTGGGCATTCCCATGCAGAAGACAAAGGCAAAATCCTTACCTGCACTTGATTCCCTGCAAATAGAATGTCCTGCCTGCCTGCCTCTTCAACCTGGAGGTCGTACCTAAGCACTGATTCCAGCAGCCTGCCTTCCATGAATTTGTCTAACCCTTTCTTAAAGCCTATCCATGCTGGTTGCTGTCGCCACTAGTACCATGTGATGTGAGTCCAGAAACACTGATTTCCTAACTCTAACAGAAGGAGGTACCATTGGCCAGAGAGGTCCTGAAGACAGTGTCACTATTCTCTGTGGTTCAGGAAGGATGGCATACAACAGGGTCTGTTCTTGGTAATACCCAAGACTGTGAAATGCTCTTCCTGCAGGGGTATGCCATTCATCTTCCCTGTTAAATCATTTAATTAATTTAATCAGATCCAGTTGATTTTATATGTCTTATAATTATGGCTTGAAACTATTGCAAAATCTGGCCTGAAACCCTAGGGAATAAGGCTGAGTAGAAATCCTAATAACATTTCTTATTTACAATCAACATGGATTCATAAAGAAGTACAAAGTTAAAACAACGTACTGAAAGCAAAGACTGAGAATTAAAATGTTGATAACTGGCTTCTGATCTTTAGGAATGCCAATAAATATAATCAAGAAAGAAGGAGTTTTGCCTGATAAGACTGAGGATTACACCAAAGGTCCTCAAAAATTTCAGGGAACTAAGAGCATTCTCTTCCATACAGAAACAAGACAGAGAGGCTGGGACTGAGATATAGTTTCCCTAACGCAATGTACATTTCTCTTGCACACATTGATTTCCAGAACTTACGATGAACTCTGGCAGCACCGAGGAAGCATTAAGCGGCTGTGGTGGCTGCAGTGGAGGTTCACAGTAGAGATGGGTGAGTGTGAGGGTTTTGACAATGCAGATGCTGTTCCCAATAATGACCCTTACTTCATTTCTGCTGATGCCAAGGTTCAAGCCCTCTCCCTACAAGGGTGCAGGAAGAGAAATAATCAAAGTTATAAGACGCCATTTCTGAAACCTGCACAGAAGTTAAGGCAGTGCTATAATCTCGGTATTTCCTTGATCACAAGCTGGGCATTATGCCATGGCTATCTAAGACCTTCCGGTGACTAATCACTTGCATTGTACAGTCACACATAAGAAACATATTCTGTCTGTCTCTCACACACCATTCAATCGGATAATTCTTTAAAAGCAGGGGAAAGCAGCAACTCTGAAGGCAAATCCAGTAGTCCCTTGCTATTTGCAAGGGCTTCATTCAGAGAAAAATAGGGTGGATACTAAGTCTCACAAGTAATGAAAGCCAAAATAATATCCCCAGAAAAGGAAGTCCGTAGAGATGGCTTTTTTACCCTGCTTTTCTTACCCATTTAAGGGGACTCAAAGCAGCTGACAAAGTTTTCTATTCTTCTCCCCACAACAGAACACCCTGTGAGGTAGGTGGGGCTGTGAGAGCTCAGAAGAGAGCTGTGACTAGCCCAAGGTCACCCAGCTAGCTTCATGGAGGAGAGAGGAATTAAACACAGTATTTCCAGATAAGAGTCCACAGCTCCCTAACCACTAGACCAACATGGCTCACAGTATTTTTGATTTGGACGGTTTAAGGTTTTGTAAGCTTTGATGGACAACTGTCACTCAATTACATCAGGCCCATACAATTTGCCACCCACTAGGTCAAGCGCAGTATGACAGTCATATTTGGATTTTACAGTTGGTCCACCAGAGGGTTAATAAACCTCCTCAGCTGGCTGTTTGGCCAACATTTCTGATTTTAAAAAAGGGATGGGTGTGGTCAAACAGATGCATCAAGATTTGAGGAAAGAAAATCAGTATTATAACTCTTCAGTACTCTAAAGAGTAAATGGCAGACTCAGCCAACAGATGACATCTTCCCATACCTCAAGTATGCCAAGGCCTCCACCTTAGGCAGCTGACCTGGGCTGCCATGAAGTGCAGTTTTCTTCTTTTTGCATTTCCACTGCTGAAGAGGAAATCCTTTTGGGATTTTCTGCCTCAAGAATTGGAATAATTTGTATGGCTTTGGGCACTGTGCATCTTGAATTGATAAAAATGCACTTAAATATAGCTCATCCTTTAGAGGTGTGTTTTATGCAGAAAGAAGTTCTACGTCAGGCATAAGATCCCAAGATGGTAGGTTTTTTGGAATGAATATTAAACTTTCACATGACCTGCTTATGGGCCTGGCACACAGGTATTAGAACTGATACTGGGGGACTAGAGGCTTCCACAGCCAGTTTTCATCTTACCTGTCATAGTTTTGGGGCTGTTACATTGTGTTACATAGTTCTACTCTGAACCTAATTTTTTATATATATATGGCTACAATATCCATCTTTAACTCTTCCAACAGTCATGTCTTCTGAAGATGGATATCTCAAGTTCAAAGCAGGACTTTGTAACACAACACAGCAATCCCGAAATTATGACAAATGAGAAAATTACTGCTTCACTGATCAATTAACTTTACTGCACCTTCAATAATCTACAAAGCATTAACTAAGGAGATTTTGCTAAGATTGGTGGAAAACATAACAGGCACTAACAGAAAAGGATACTAAGAGCTGAGCATGTTCAAAAATGGGACAGTGCAATTTCTGTTAGGTAATTTAAGGTTTGGAAATAAGGAGTGATTATGGTATCCCAGGAATTCCATTTCCCATTTTCAAGGCCTACATCAGATTTTAACACGCCCAGCACCACACACTCACTTCGATGTCCAAGACATTGCCGGGCTTAAGACTTAAAGGACGCCCAGTAGTATCCCTTCCAGGCCACCGAAGACGAGGGTTCGGCTTGTAAGAGAAATTTTGTCCCCCAGTGACGTTACTGAAGGGAATTCTGAGTCCATCCAGCTCAAAAAGGAGATGGCGGAATCGGGCATTTGGTGGCACAGCAGGTGACGGGCAGAGGAGACTAGTGGATGAATTGGCACAGCAAGGTTCCCAGCACTGTGAAGAGAGAGACCTTTCAGTATGCATGCAAGGCTTCCCTGAACCACCTCCTCTCTTCTCCTTCCATGAACTCACCTCCAACATATCTCCCACCTCCGCACAGGGGCGAGGGGGAGCTGGGGTCAAAGGGATATAGGATCCTTGCAAGGAATCACACGCTCTTTTCTTCCGGCTTTCACTTGCAACCTCATCCTCCTCTGGATCCAGGATAGCTTTGATGAGTGGCTGCTGCACCACATCCAGATTAGACCCCTCCACATAGATGATCCGTCCGCCCCTGGGAAAAGCAGCACCCAGAAATGCAAAAACTGGCTATGTCAGTGAAGGAACAGGCACCTTAAGACACTCATCAGTTTGACACAGATACTGTGTTGATAAGATTTTCAGATTAGCCCTGCTGGATCAGAGCAAAGGCCTCTAGTCCAGGATCATGATCTCACAGTGGTGCCTTGGGAGGTCATGGCCACAAAGCCTCCGTGTGTCCATAGTTTTCTTCAAAATCATTCCCATTTTTACTTAAATTCACCATTCTCATTTTTCAACAGTATAAATATCTCCCATGCCTTAAAATACCAGATCCTTCCTGCATTTTTTTTCTTGTAATAATCATACAGAATTCCTGGGTGGTGATCAAAACCAAGCTCAGAATTTGCTCCTTGTGTGAAATCATTGTCATTGCGCCTTAATGTTCATCCCTATATAAAATTAAGCTTAAAGGACCTGTAGTTACTTGGAGCATATTGACTCTGGTTCCCCAGCACTATTCCCTGGCCCCTTTCTCTCTGTCAAAAACACAGGACCAATTGAATTACACAAGGACTTCAATCTTTGCACCATTTCTTCCCTTAAAATTGAATTAGCCCATCTGAGTTGAAGACAAGGAATTAAGGGGGAGGCAAAGAGTTCCCCTTTGTCATAGTTTTGACCCAGCTCAACTCATGCCTTTGCTTTAATTCATGTAAATTCAGGCAGATCTGGTTGACTAAAGAGATCTTAGGCTGTGATCAGACATAGCAGGAAAAAAAGCATCTCTGAGGCACCTCTGAAGCAGCTTAGAAAAGGCTTCAAGGTAGGATTGTTCACACACCCGCCTGCCCCTCCCCCTCTCTCCTGAGCATTCTGTGTTAACAAAGGTACATTAGAGAAGACCTGGGAACATGAGGGCCACACAGTGTCTCTCTGAGACATTTCTGAGGTACCCATTTTCTTATGTCTGAATACAGCCTTAGTTGATTAGTCACTCTCCCTCCCCATCAGCCTTTTACCCATGGAAGCTGGTGAGTGGAAAAGCCCCAGTCAGCTGGGGGTTAGCGGTATAATGGAAAGTCTTCTCCTGCAGTTGGCGCTTTGTCTTGCCATACTGGACCCAGACAGATAGCTCTTGTGGCTTGTGGCTGGCACTAGTGCGGCAAATGATGGCTTCTGGTTCCACAGGGACCTCACTGACAGGAAGGAAAGCACAGACGTTAAACGGGGGCATGACAATAAGGCGTCAATAGAAATAAAAAGAGGATCAAAATTAGCAGAGATGGAAAGCGGCCACATCACTCACAGGATGCAAGGTAGATCTCCCACATAGGCAGCAATTTCAGTGCCTGTCAGAAGCTCCTTTCCAGTGATAGTAATCCGGGTGCCCCCAGCCATGGGACCAAGCCTGGGGTGCAGATCAAGAAGAGTGGGGTCCTGAGGAGAGAACCAGCTTTTAGGGACAACCACAGTGTCATGGTCCAAGCAGGAGAAGGCTCCTATAAGTTTTGGACTTGTGAACTTCCTCTCCCTACAAGGGAAGATCTCTCGGGCAGCTTTCAGTATTGCTTCCTTGGATTTTCAGCTTGCCAACTAGGCCAAGGATTGTGACTGAAAGCCAGTTCTAGGTCATTTTCAAAACAGTTTCAAAAGAGGTTTTTGAAACCGTCTTGCTCAATAACCATGGTTAGTTATAAAATACAATCTCCAGTGCAGATATTTAGGGGAAATAAATTTGTCTAAAATATCTTCCTGGCTTCATAGGAAGGAAGAGATAAGAAGAAAAACACAAACTCGGGGCTTGGAGTACACCTTTCAGACTGTGTATATCACACTAACTTGTGACTTTGTGTGACATAGACATTAATTCAGAGATTATGAGCGTTCACAGCATCTCACTTATCCCTCCCTCCTTGTGTAACCAATGACATGGGAGAAGCACTGCCAAATGAGAGGCTTCCTAGGCAACAAGAACTATGTACATGAACTTTTAAATATGCATCTGTCTCAAAGCCTGTTAATATATCTGAACAAGACAGTATTTCTTGCATGCTCCCCATGTTCTAGAGGAGTTACTCATTTTTTGGTCTCTGTCCTTAGTTTAAGCATGGCCCTTTAAACCACTATTTGGGAAACCTTCATTAACGTTTCAATGTTAAACCAAAGCAAGCACAGAAGGAACTGCATTTGTTATCCAACTTTCATGCCTGTCCTTCTAAACCGGAACAACTTTTAGCTGATCTACTCATATCTTTTTAGAATTCCAGATATGCTTGGAGTCCAAAATATTGTTGACCCATCATTCTTTAGACCAACCCAGGATCTTCACCTTATGCCATATTAGTCACTGACCTGATATGCAAAGTGGCTTTCAGAAACTCCTTTTGAACGGCCTCCTACAACGACCAAAACGGGTCCAGATAACCCTTGCCTTCCAGGAGATATATCACAGACAATGCTACGAGGAATAGTAAGATACCTTTATTACAGAGGAACCATCAATAACTGACAGTAGGAATGTTCTTGAAGAGCAAGGGTAGAATAGGCAACTGACGGCCTGGAAGTTCACTGTTTTTCCACTCTTATGATTCAGGATGTGTTTGCATGTAGCAAGGCCCTCATGTTCACATCCCATCTGTAATCCATCTTTTCTAGCCTACAACGCTCAAGCAGGGGAAGGGCAGACTGGCATCTGAACAATCCCACTTGCAAACCATCTCTAAGCTGCGTCATGAGGTGCTTTTTAAAATTGTTTGTGAACGCAGCCTCAGGCATCGTTCAGATTAGCTTGCTCTGAGTCTAGTCAACGAGTCTAAAAAGAAAAAAAACTCTTGCCATTAATGTGTGTCTCACACGGTTGGTGAAATGAATGTAAAACAAGGCAAGTCTTTAGATTTTACAACTAGGAAAGGCTAAAATGTTATGGGCTTTCTAGCTTAGGGAAATAAAGATATAAAGGGGAACAGGAAGTAGTTTAAAGAAGTGAATGAGTAATTTTTTTCTCTTCTCACATTAGAATATGCTATTATAAAATTGACTAGCAGCAGACACAAATCAGACTGTGAAACGTACTTCACCGAAAATGCAATCAATTTATGGCAGTGAGAACTGCCCCCTTAATTGCCTTTACATGAAGATTACAGAGATTAATAGAAGTGAAGATACCAGTATCTCTCTGTCTCTATGACTAAAGGAAGGCACTCAGTTCAGAAACATTAAATGCTGGATTTAATGAGAGGATTATTGAATCCACAGCCTGCTGGTGAGATTCCCTTGTGCTTTGGGAAGAAATAAAGTATTAAATCTTGCATGAGTTATGCTTTGTTAAGTTGATTAAACACATTCATAAGCTGCCTTGGACATTTCTGATGAAGCTCACTTCAGTAATACTATAATTAAATAATACAAATTCCTGGTCTAACCCAGCCTAGGCGGGGACTGACTCAAATTTTTCATATTTAATGAAAATTAGAAGAGAGTCGTTAAGTATTTGATAATATGCTCAGCTGATATGATCTTTAATCTATCATGTCAAACATGCAAATTAGTGCAGCAAAATACGTGCATCAACTGCAACTTCCTTGCATGAGGTTGATAATTTCCATAAACCAAAAGGCTTCTGGGAGGCTGTAATATCCAGGGGACTGCTGGGCCCTTCTGATGTCAGGACCACCTTACCGAGTAGAGACCAAATACAGGTCTGGATTAGGGTCACATGGCAGTCCAGCCACAGTCACATTTTTGGCAATATCCTCAAAGCGATGGCCCAGGTTGGATCCCGACACTGTGAGAGAGACGCCCCCCTCCAATGGTCCAGTGAGAGGGTAGATCTAAAAAATAGGAACATGTATTTATTATTAACAGAGGAATTCTCAAGGCGGCTTATGAAAAACAGACACAAAAATCAACATCAAAATAAAGAGTTTAATAGCAAAGTGAAAACTAAGAAAGCAGAGTTAAAATGCACGGCATCATTCAAAACACACGGAAGATTTAAAATTAGGTGAAATCAAACAATTAAGAAGATTAAGAAAAGAAAAACTGGTCTTCACCAGACAACAGAAAGACTCTGCCCAGGGAACATCTCTAGCATAACAGAACTTGGGTACCACCATCAAGAAGGCCCTACTCATTTTGCAGTGGTACAGTTTGCACCTGTGTTAGTACAAAAAGGTTCCCCACCTTTTCCTTAGCTCAGGTGTTGAACAAAGGGCAGAAGCAAGAGAAATAAACATGCTGTGTCCTGGAACATCAATCAAGCCAACTGGTTCCCTAGGGTTCTCACCGAATGGATGACAGGCGACGGACAAGAGACCACAGCAGCTGAGGGTTGACAGAGTTTCTCATAGACGCAGCTGGGCGTCTTTCCCAGCTGGCACCAGACGCAGTGGAATTGCTGCGGGGCAGCCTTACAACGGCTGCAGTCAGAGCGGCCCACGGAACAATCATACAAAGTCACTGGAGAGGGAGGCAAGACAATAAGAGGTGAAGGCGGGATTCAAATGGCACTACCAGAGCTCCCTTCTGTCACTCAGATGATTCAGCCCTACCCAGGGAAAGCGGAAGAGGACAGAGAACAGACCCTTGAGTTATGAAGAGCTATGAAGAGCAGTGGTCCTGAAGCAGGCCCAGCAGTGATTGAGGGGAAAGTACATTTTCATACCAAGCAAGACTGAATTCTGCAACCTATGAAGAGCTGAGCAAATCACTATTACTTGTTATCTTTTTGTCTGTAAAGACAGTTATGCAATACTTATTACTCTTATTATTTTTTCTGGTTATAGTCCTGTGAAGGTCAACCACAAGTCTGACTCTATCACCTCCAATTTCTCAGCTTGAAAGATTGTATCTGGCATTGTCCACCCATCTTCAAGGGTTAGAAGCTGGATTTCTTCTTAATAAGAATAAGGGGCCTCATTCTGCCCCTGCACTACATTCTGTAGCTATTACGCACACACACAGAACCCACACACATACACACACAACCCTGTATCACGCCACCAGGGTCCAACCCCCACTGATTGTAATCCCTTACCATGCAGGTCTTCATGGCTGTCAAGACGCTGGTCATCCCCCACCATGAAGTAGAGAGGGACACGGAGTTCTGGGGCAGGCTGTGTGTAGCTATATGCCTTGGGTAGGCACTGCACACGATGGGATATTCCCCTGTCCCCTTCTTCCAGGGATGCTGGAACCACAACCGGGGTTCCCTCCACCTCCAGTACACAGGAGAGTGTCACTGGGCCCTGGGGATGAGGACAGGGTGAGATAGGACCTACACACCTCGCCTGCCCCTCCATCCCCAGCCCCGTCATACAGTTGGGCCCACCCCTGTCCCATTCTCCACCCTTCTGTCCACCAGCCCCAGTTGTTTTACTTAGTGCAGAGTGCAGAAGGAAAGCCTCTGACCAGGGACTGTTTCACCTCTGCCATGTTGCTGCAGCCACTTAAAATCTACACGTTGAAGACACTTCCCATCTTAAGAGCACAGCATCTCAAACCCACAACCCATAGAGAAAGGAAAGTTAAGGCAGTACTGATCCTACCAAAAATCCCTCAAAATATTTAAACTGGCCTTCTGTAAAGTGATCCCAGTAATGCTGGATTACAGTTCCCCTCGCACCCGCTTAATCAGCCCTGATAGCTGAGCCACAGGCTCTTCAGCCCTGAGGCAAGGACTCATTTCCAAGTTATCAGCCCTGTTACGACTACAGTTCTCAGGATTTTCAGAAAAAAAGCTTAATAGCCCCAACTCTATTTAAGTTCAGCATCATGGCAAGAACTGAATATCCTGAGAAGGCAAGGCCCATCTTCTGAAGCTTTCTCTTCTACCTTCTCCAATACCCAAATTTTTCTCTGACACTTTTATTCTCCCTACTTACCACCAAATTCAGATTCGAGGCTATCAGATTTAGTGGCATTTCTACTCCAACAGGAATGAAGTGGGCCTCCCCAGTGCCTCTCACACTTGGACAGGAAGCTGGACCCCGGGTTTCTTCAGTAAGCATCTAGGAGACACAGATGGGTTACTTGCAGCGTTAATTCTCTCTTTCACCTCTCACAGGGTGCATCTATTCAGGCAAGGCAGCAAAGCACTGTTGTAAAGTGTAGCTCATTGACCTTCTGACTGTAGATAAGATCTTCTCCTCCTGGGCAAGGTCCTTCAGGGACACAGTGGTGGCTGGTTGGGCACCAATGACATATCCAGGAACTGTTAACACATGTTCCACATCTGTAAGAGAAGAGGTTTTAAAGAATGACAAAACCAGCTATGGAATACAAAAATCACTGTCATTAATTTAATGACAATATGTATATCTTTCCATTTTTCTCTTAAACCAAGCCATTCCCCAGCACCTCCAAAGTCTGACTAGACAACGTTACATAAACTTTCAGACCCAAGGAAGATGCAGTAAGATGTTCAATGGGCAGAAGGTAGGGATTGCCAACGTGGTGCCCAAGGTGCAATGGTGCTTCCTAAGGGTTGTTTGATCCCCACAAAACTCCTGAGCACTCCCCATTATGCCAGTGAAAGAAGCAACTAAACAGGATGGCACCCGTGCAATGCTCTCAAAATTCTGATTGTGTGCAGTCCCTTGGCATGAATGCTCTTTCTTTGCACACATTTATAGATAAATCCCCAAATTCAGCATTCCTGAGTACAGCATTTCAACCTTCTAACTCAGTTTTTTACTTAACTCTAAGCACTGTGCTAGGGCATGATCTCAAACTCTTCCCACTTCACAACCCATCATCCTGCAGCTGCTACCCAATCCCCGGCCATGCTGTCACCCCCACCCCAACACTATCCCTACACTTCCACACTGTCAACACATTTGCTCACGGGGTAGCATCTGCAAGTTGGCTCACGGCACTACAGTCATAGAAGGAAAATCCCACAGAGACGACCACCACATCCCGGAACATCAAGGCCAACGCCACCGTCAGATGATCTGGAAAGGGTTAAAGGGGACAGGAAGCTTTTCCCATTAATTCACCACACAAATAATGTCATCCCCCTGCTTCCTGAATGCCACAGTCCTTTGCATGCAAATGTACATATACACCCACTCAGTCACACACAGAACCTCTTCATTGCTCATACTGCTCATGTGCTTATCAGGCCAACAAACACTGAGGCTGCATCCAGACAAAGTCTAACAGTTCCAGGATATAGAGGTGAAATCCTGGAATATAGCTACTTCAAGAAAAAGAACACCAAAATCCAGATTTTCCACACAGTGATTTAACTTACTTTGTCTGGTGCTTGACTCCCATGGGTTTTCCTAAGGAAAAAACCCACAGCACCAGTGCAGGGGCAAAACCCAGCGAGTTCCACAGTTCTGGGTATTTTGTGCTAAGCTATGCATTGCAGGAGAAAGCATCAAAAAGGCAAGGGCCATTTGGCAAGGACACAGGACAGCAAGAGGCAATTGTGGGAGATAAACAAGATCCCATATTCTCCTCTCATCACCTGGAAGTAGCTTTACTCTCAGACAGTGCTCTGAGGGCTGCAGGACATAGATGAACATTCCCCAATTCAAAAAAGCTCCCCATCCTGAAAAATGGGGAGAAAGGCTCTAACTTTTTTAATGACATAATTTGGGGGAAGGAGGAATGAAAAAAGATTCCCGTGCTTGTCTCAACATGTCCAGATACTAGATGATTACCTCAAGTGAGAACAAGACACCTAACTTTTATCTTCCGGTGCACCTAATTAAACATAAGAAAAGGTCCTCTGTTTGCTGGCTGCTTTTAAGACTGTTTGTTTTACCCTTAGCTGAGTACAGGTACACATTTCATCAGTGTACAAGCTTTCTTGACAGCCCACAGTTGAGTTAAAGGTGTGGTAGAAATTTTAAACCAAACAAATATGTTTGGAGAAGGACTTTCTCCTTGTA
This sequence comes from Aspidoscelis marmoratus, assembly GCA_014337955.1. Classification (NCBI taxonomy): domain Eukaryota; kingdom Metazoa; phylum Chordata; class Lepidosauria; order Squamata; family Teiidae; genus Aspidoscelis; species Aspidoscelis marmoratus. The sequence goes on from MTQE01001795.1 coordinate 2,415,895, forward strand.
AACTCATGGAGAAAATCAACAGGGCTGGCAGCATAACCTCCACCTTATGTTCCACTGAATGGAAAAGTTGATTAAAACCACAACAGTGGAATGCATGACTGAGGCTAACAGGTTGCAAAACTATAACTCCTCATTCTGAAACTATCTGCTGGGATAACCAACAGTGCAAATATTTTGCTACAGTAATCCTATCAGTACATGCTCAAGGTCAGTTCACATAGATTAACAACAGTACTTAAAATATGTAAAGTAGTATTTTATGAAGGTATTTAATGGATACAAGGCATGTTTTTACTAACACATAAGCTGTGAAATTCTAACTTGCACAAACATATATAGTTGGACGAGCAAGCAGATAAAGTTTCCAGTTTTTCAAATAATGGCAATTATGATTTTACAAACACTTTGGACTGTAGACATATAGCAAGTGTTGGATGTTTAACTTCATGCCTCAGTTTTGTTTTTTCTGTCTTCCAGTTGCTTCAGCTCAATCTCATCAGAAAAGCACAGCCACAGTGGCTAGCTGAAATGTGGCCAGCCCTAGTGATCATTTTTGGAAATTGAGGCAGTTTCCACAGTTAACATTATCCCAAGACCAAAAAGGGTCCAGGGGCCTGGTGTCCACACATCTGTACAGATTAGCAGAAGCTCCGTCCCACTAGAATGCTTTGCCTGCATCGGATGAAGCTATGTCAACCTATCCTGGTCCTACAGTAGACCTCGTCAATGAGGTCTATCAGCAGACCAGGCCCTGTTTGGAGTCTGGATACTGGTTTGAGGGCTAGGCCCAGCCTTTGAACCCAGCAGCCAAGGCTGAGACAGGACAGGCTGCTACTGGAATGCAGAAAGGGCCCTCAACCCATGTTAGGGCTAGCCCAGTTCAACATAACTAGTGCTGAAAACACTACACCTGTAAAAAGTTCAGATGCACTTTCTTCTTGCTTACCTTTTCCCTCCTCAGTAGGGGGCACCTGCTCTGGAACAGGTGAGAAGCAATGAACCCAGGAGCCTTGTAAACGAGCTATGCTGTCTTGGGTCCCAAAAGAACAATGGTAATGCTCTCCTTCGGCCAGAACAGGGAGACGGGGGACCAGCATGGAGATCTGGGTAGGGTAGGAGGAGGTGTTTTTATTAGAATGTAACACAATTGTCTTAGCTGTTTTTAAAAGCTGCATAGTGCTTTAGGTTCTTAATATTGCTTCTTCTGTGAAGCCAAGAATATTGTTCAAGCAGTTTCAAAAAGAAGTGTCCTGAAGAAAACTTATTCTAGGTGAGTTTTGCAAAAATTCAGCAATAGCAGAAGCTACAGACTGATTTAAATGCTCAAAAGGATCTCCAATAACATTAGGCAGCCGTGGACATGGAGGCTCTCCTCCACCCTTCAAGCAATCTCAGTCAGAGAAAAAGCTCTCCTTTTTCCTCCTTTGCTGACACTTGTCTGGTGAAAATGAAGTAATTTTCATTAACAGGGCCAGCAGGAAGGAGTTCCCTTTCCCTGCCTCTCTTGCAGAATTCCCAGCAGCAAAAAGTAATGGACTTTGCTTTTGTTGTTCTGAAGAGCAGGCTATGGGGTCATAATTCTGGTCTCCTCAGGTCAAATGGTGATGGCTCTTACTGTTCAGTGATGGCAGGGCCTGTTATATTTAGGGCCAAGCCAGGCATCTGCTATGTGACTAGGGGGTGGTGGTGGTGGTAAAAAGATGAAGAACCAAAGGGCACTATATTTATACTGCTGTTGCTCCTCAGGCCTATCAGCGGTAACACAAGAGGTACCGGTAAGCCCTGGCTAGGAAACCATAGTAGGCAGAAATGCTGAGGCTGCAAGAAATAGCAGTGGAAGTAGTCCATACCTTCACTGTCATATCAGTTCACCAAAGCCCCTTCCCACTACTCCTAATCTGGACTGCAGCTTCTACATGAGGTCAGCTTTAAGCAAAATTGATACTTATATACTCTATATGTATATCACACTCTTTTCTGGGAAGAGTTCTTCTAGATGCTCAAAACAGAGTCACGAGTTCAACGTTTTCTGTCACCTACTGATCTCCAGGTGACTGCACTCCTGAGTCCTGAAGTTAAAATAAACTCATCCCAAATGTAGATATTCAAAATGAGCAGTTTAATCAGCCCACATCAGATCTGATGAATCCCTGCCCCAGGGCAAGACGGCTAGCAGCAATTCATGACAAAAGCTGGAACCCAACACCTCCTGGAAAGCCGGAAGTTCCCCATATCTTCACTCACTTCAGTCTGTTTTTCTCGGCTTTGATTTGCTGGTGACATCTGCTCTACTCTCAAACACTGGCTTTCAGATCCATAGCTCCACAGCCAATGATGGGTCATTTCATGGTGCTCGCATTCCAACTTCCGGGTACATCTGCCAACAGCCAATAAGATCAAAGAAAAATTGGACAGATATTTTCTTTTGGAACACATAGTAATGCAGTATTTTGCTGGCTCCCAGTGACTTACCTGCTCTGCAAGACACACCAGCCGCAAAAGGGATCTTGTGCCCTCAGGCATGATGAACAATCATGGTAATGTGGACATTCTGAGACAGGAACCTTGGAAACCTGGTTTGAAGGGGGAACCAGTCAGTAAACCCTAACTTGTCTTCATAAGAGAAGGCAGTTTATATTCTATACTCTGAGATAGTACTGAAACACCTGTACAAATGATGCTACAAATTACTTCTTTTTCTACAAACTGCATAGTCATCTTGCAGTGTAAATACCTGCTCTGGAATACTAACAGCAAAAATAAACTAAGGACAATTCCACATTGGCTGGTATACTGGACCAGTGAGTGTGCTAAAAGGCCCCCTTCTGCATGCTGGTGCTGTCTAAGGGAGGACCCCTCCTGAGGTGCAGAAGGGAGGCTCCTACTATGCTTGCTGGTCCAGTAGACCAGCTAGTGAGGATCTGCCCTAAATGAAAGGGAAGGGTGACAAGAGTAGAGACAAAATGAAGGTGCAGTTAGAGGGGAAGCTGGTACAAAGCACAGCTTCTGATACAACAGGCTCTAGACTTGGTGACCCACTTTACCACTAGAAGCAAAACATAACAATTTCTTCTGAGACAATTTTGCACAGAAATTCATGCCACCCATACTATAGGTGACAAATAATTCTGCTGCAGGGATTACAAATCCTGGGAGAATAAACTCCATGGTGACTTGCCTGTGAGGCTGTCATAATATACAGGTGAGTCCCACTGCCATCTAGCAGCAGGTCTGGATTGACCGGGGAGCGCTGACCTGTGGGGACTGTACTGTAGACCTGGGCAATGGAGCCATTCAGGTAAACCTAAAACAAAATTCAGAGAGATTTCAGAGAGATTATTACAAACCTTTCATAATCACAGAGATCTCCAAACTGGAACGAGCCAATACCAGATGACACATTATCTACTGCATGTTTAAGTACATGGTCTTATCCATCAAATTCCATTACTGGTTCTTATTCTCTCTCTCTCTCTCTCTCACACACACACACACACACACATATTCTGGGTCAGAAGTTTGAAGGGTTGGCTTTCCAGATTTTGTTTGACTAAAGCTCCTACTGCCTGACATGCCAGCTGGGGCTATAACAGAGGAAATCAATTTGATGGCCTTCAGGCCTTTTCTGGCCTATACAATACAGACAAGAGTCAAAGAGTCAAAGAGTCTGGGGTCACTGGGCTGGCTACCCCTGCATGAGGAAGAGGAAAGTAGCCACCTTGGATGGCAAATGCTATGCACTAATAAACAGACAGCGTATTGCGTGTTTATTATGGTCTACCTTGCATCCTTCCTGATGCAAAATAATGGCCAAAATAAGATTAAGTTGTTGGTCTGGCAGAGTTTCTAGCAAGCAATAGAGGGGGCATCATATCATGCTTCAAAATATCTTAGGCCAAAAAAGGAATATATATGTGGCTTGCTAAAAAGCTAAGAGGAAACTAAGCAGCAATGCATCAACAAGGATTAGTGTGGAGAAACAGGAAGCGAAAAAGCCATCAATGAGGAGAAGTAGCTGTGTCAGAGCATGAAGCTATGATGGTTGAGCCTGCCTTTCCCACTATCCTATACAGTGGCATAGGCATTGCAGGTGGCCATAAAATGAACATGCTGTGGAAAACCACAATATAAAATCATTTAGTATAAAATTCACCATTTTGCAAAAGCAAAAATACATATTGCAAACAAATACGGTTTTGTGGTCCTCAACAAAATTGCACATGTGGTAAACATCACAAAGACTGGCAGGATGCAGTAACCAATCAGAGTGAGGGGTGGAGCTGAACTCATTTCTTCCATGTAATGCAGCAGTAGCGGGGTTATTCATTGCTGGCTGAGGACGAAAGACTATTCAGTGTGAAGGATTGTGAGGATTTTGCACATCTTTTAAAATCAAAGGTATTTGGTGATTTTAAGGTAAAGATCATTTGAAAGCTAAACTTAAAGTTAACTATGCAAATCTGTATATGCACCGGTCGTTATTTTCCACAAAGAGATTTCATTTCCCAGCCATGTTTTGCATTCTATGTCTCTTTCAATAGGTACATAATATGGGTTGCTTTTATAAGAGGAATAGAATGATGTAATCATGGGCAGATATGACTGGAGACATTAAGATGCCCAAGACAAAATTACCAAATGATAACCCCTGCTTCTGTTCCTTAGTCAATAGATGGTGGGGTACCACTAAAGGGCAATAGCGTTAAGATGGGGCGACGCAAGCTACCTTAACACTAACATTTCTAACAGTATGAGAAAGACAACAGTAAATTGAGGTCACAAAAGAGGAGAACATAACAATTTAAGAAATTCCTCCACCCCAAACTCCTCCACTCCAAAGATTTTTAAAGGGAACAAGAACAAGCAAAGAAAAGTCACGTGAAGTTTGGTAATGCGACAGAAATAGAAGTTATTTATTTATTTATATATCCCATCCTATAGCTGAACTTCTCAGGATAAATCATAATAAAATCACTATGAGACAGAGAAGATATATTAGTTAAAATAACAACCATGCCTGTCTGGGGAAGGGATGCTGTTATCTCAGAACATGCACCAGAATATGTAAAAACCACCTAAGAAAGTTTTGATGAAAATTTCTAATCAAATGTGCTGGAGAATAAAGCCCATTTAACACGTAAGTGCCTAACATTTTGTTTTCATTTCATTTATTTTAAGAATTTATATCCTGCCCTTCACCAAAAGGTCTCAGGACAGGTCACAACAATAAAAAGATAAAATATATAGGATAACCTGAACAAACTTAAAACATTGCATATATTTGCACAAGATTATCCTGCAATTATGCTATACAATACCAGCCTTTATGCAAATACTGAACAAGAAATCCACACAAAGCTCTTTACTATATTTAACCCAACCCTACCATCAAAAAGGCTTTCAGAGGGGCCTACACAAAAATCATTCCCAAACCTCTAAAAAGATACAATGAAAGATATAATATAACTTAATATAATGAAAAGAGATAAGGAATGAAGCAGGGAAAAGTTAAGAATTCAAAGTTCCACACTGAAAGCAATCTGCCCTTTCTGGTATTCTCTCTTTTTTCTTCAAACTACTCTTGGCAGACTAGACAAATACCCTTCCACACAGATAGACAAGAATAAATCTATTCAGCGCTTTGATTCAGCCTTGTCAAATCCCAGCATTTACCATAACAATCCAGAATTCTAGTGGAATAATTAATTCCGTAAGTTACAACCATGCCCTTTCCGCCCCATAAAATTACAAGGAAGTGGTTTAAAATCTCAGCTCCATCAATGTGGGTAATGTGCGGCACATCAAAGAGTATGGTAGGAATAAAATCCAAAAGCAGTCAATCAGCAAATACTTATGTATGCACGTAAACATTATTCTAAAAAAATCACAATCAAAGAAATAGTAATATAGAGTTTAGGGCTTCTGTACCATTAACAACCACAGAAATGCCAGATACTGGGCCTAGGCGGGCAACACTTCTTGAATTTCCCTCTTTGATGCACCTATTAAAAATGTGGGAACCTTGTCCACCTTTCCATCTGGCCAGAATATGCAACGTCTAACTAGCAGACGCTTTTGAAACCCTGCTAACCAAGGTCTTTTGTGCCTGTGATGACAGAGCATAGTTCTCAGCATTTCTGCAGAGCAAGCAGCTGTTCCATTGGAGAACCACAACCCTTCCCACAATCTATGCCTTTAATGTGTCTGCCCAGCCTTGCAAGGGAATGTCAGTTTGCATTCTTCTTATCTGCTCGAGATTTATAGCAGGGGTTGGACAGTGAATCTGAGACCACTATGTCCAGGTAGGACTTCCCCCAGGCCACATCCTTTACTCAGGCGATACAAAGAGGAAAGAAGAAGAATGTAGAGATCCAAGGATAAAACAACCTGCATTTCAGTAACAAAAAACTGCATGCATGCAAGCACACAAAACACCATATGAAAAAGCAGATAAAAGACTGGCCTCCATACTCCTCCCCTGGGCTCACCAAAGAACAGTCAAGAGAAGGCAAGGCCCTAAAACTTTTTCTTGGCTAATAATGTCTACAAGGGGGGCTGTAGCTCAGTCGTAGTTCAAGAAGCTTGGAAAGTGGGTTGCCCATTCGACCCCCAGCCTCTCCCCAGAAGTAGGCAATGGCAAACCACTTCTGTATCCCTACCAAGAAAACTGCATAGAAGTGCCCATGGAGGTACCCTTACAATCAACTAAGAGTCAAGATAGAACTCAATGGTACCCAACAAAAAGAACGTCTACAAGCTTGTTTACAAAGCTGCATTGAATGCTCAGTTGAAGAGAAAGGTTTTCCAACATCATTCTAATGATTTTAAAAGACAGAAAGCAGTTATGGGGAAAAGTGAGTCTCAGAGAAAAGAGGGCAGCAAGTGGGCAAAGAATAGAGGCATGATGTGAAATGTGAGCAACCCAGATCTGCATAGCTGATTCCATTAAAATACGTGAGGAAGGGAAAGAAGGAAGATAAGAAGCTACCAAAGACAGAGGGTGAAAGAGCTGAAAAAGAAAGAGGCAAAATATGATACAGGGATAGTGGCGAAACAAAGAGTGGAACCAAAACCAGGAGAAAGAGGTAGCGTGAAAGTGAAAAGAGAGGAAAAACAGCAGAGAGTTGCAGGCATCAAGCCAGAAAAGCTGCAACGGAAGAGATCAGCACGTGCTTTTTGCAGACAGAGTGGGTGAGAGTGAGGAAAGGTTAAGGCTGATTAATAGGACGGATCCACAAATTTGGGTACGGGATGGGATAGAAATGGAAATAAATAAATAAATAAATAAATAAATTCACGGGGAGCATTTGCAGCCAGTCTCCGCTTGACATCATGCTGAGCTTGGGAAGTAATCAAAGAGCAGCACAGATCCTCCAGAGCTCGAAGCTGGCTTTGGGATTCAAAGTCTTCCTCAGCCATGAAGTTCATCATAGAACACTGGATTTCTCACTAGATCTTTCACCATCCTAACCTACCTCGCAGGTTCAGCAAGTTGACAACAACACACAGGAGAAGAGAACTGTCTGAAACCCTGGGATCCTTGGAGAAAGAGCAGGATAAACAAGTATAAATAATATACTTTGGAAGCATTCCAAGTATTTGAGGAGTACAGCTGGTATTTGAGGAGTACAGCTGGAATTACAGAAACAGTCTTGCCACCTTTGTCTTTTGCAGGCCTGCTTTTGGAAAAGCAAAGTAGATAACATACATATAGACATACACAACAGTAGGAGGGGGCGGTTCAGAAGAAAAGAGGGAGGCTGTATGCCATCAACATGATGTGACAAAATGAGGAAAGTCCCTATTGTTATGACTCAACTAGATATAAATGCTCAGGATAAATAAAGAATGAAAAAGAAGAGAAGAAATGGAAGGTGGAAGGTGGACATTGGAGCTTTGAGGAACTTTGCCATTAGTTTGGTCTGCTTCTGAAAATACTTCAGTGCAGACAGCCTATACGCAGGGTAAGCAGGTATGCCACTACACCTGGGCAAACTGCCACCAGGAACCAAGGAAGCAAAGAGAGTCTCTGCAGGGTGTTTGGCTGACTACTGAGCTACATCTGCATTTACTGCTGCACTTGCACCATCTCATTCTGCATGGTGCGAGAGGCTCAACTCACTTTCACGGGCTGGGGTCCCCTTCCTCTCTAGCTAGATCCCTGGTGCTAAGTTCAGAGCAGGAGGCATCCATATTCAAATCCATGACTGAGGCCATCTTGCCTTGCAAAAACAAGACCAAAATTAGCCCCCATCTTCTCCCAAAACAAGAGCAACACTTGAAAAACTAATTTGGAGGGGCAAAGGGGCCACACAGACCACCGCTGGGAAGAGCAGGGATTTTGATCTTGACAGCACAGCACTAAAAGCAGGGGGAAGGAAAAGAGATAACAGGAAATATTTTTTGTGGGGGGAGGCACTCATTCCCCTCAGAGCCACCCGACCCCTATTCAAAGTTGGCACCAAGCATAAAGAATACATTCAGCAGCAGAAAGGAATGGGCAGTTAATAATAAAGTGGCTGTTGTTAGGCCCGATCAAGTCAGAGCTTGCTCCTGGTGACGCCACGGACACAGTTATGCGAAGTTTTTTGGCAGATGCAGAATGGGTAAGGATTGAACCCATGACTCTCTGCTTTCCAAAAACTTGCTGTACCAAAAAGAGCTATGTAATTACAGAAATAATCATATACAATATTTCTTAATCACCTTTGTTAATAAAAACTCAAGATGATTTACAGCTCAAAAGATACATCAAAACATACAAACAGTTGATGGCCCTCAGCTGGCTAGGCCCAAAAGGATGAATGACAAAAATGGAAAAAGCAACCAGCAGCTTGCTTCATCTTCAACGTCAAAACTAAAGAGAACTAAGAACGAAAGCGGATGCCAAATCCAGTTTCAGACCTCCTTCCACCCTTCCAGCATCCTTTGTGAGACAAAGGTAACCAGTTCTTCACTCGTTCAAGTATTATAAGGTAGCCTAAGAGGACGCAGACTGTTCAAGGCCAGTGTTCTACCCTCAGCAATGAAGTTTCACAAGCTCCGGTTTATACAAGGAAAACCATGGCCTGTCATTCTTCAGGGAGGGAGAGGAAGGAGTTAAATAACCCTATGTTCTGGCTTCTAAAGTCTAAAGTCTGCATGCTGGCTTTGCAGATCTCACCACATGCCACCCACACAGTCCCAAATTTACTTCCACAACTGGATCATATGGCTCAGTGTGTAACACCGGCCACCAGAGAAACTTCTACTGCAGAGATCCCAACCCAGGGCCTTTTGTGTGCGCACATATTTTACCCTTGAGAAACTGTCTTTTCCTGAGCTTCAGAATATATTGCTTACCTCCAGAGCTAGCTGGCCAGGATCACGAAGGAAAGCGTGAAGGAACAGCAGCAACTGTGAGGAAAGGTTGGTCCAAACCTTGCTGCTATGGCTTCTCACCTTAAGGGTCATTGTTACCAGGTTAATAACACTGGGGGTGGGGGTGGGGGGAGCCTCAGAGTTTACTAGCAAGGAAAAGGCAGATAAAGTTAGCTACCAGTAGTAGCTTCGGTTTACCAAAGCTTAAGCACTGATGATTTAATTAAGGACCCAAACAACAATATTTAGAATCACAAGAAAGGGCTAACATTTTATAAAACTTTACTGTATTTGAACTAGAGCATTCCTGCAACACAGAGTGAAAGGAACCATTAAATATGTAACAAATAGCTTTTTTCAAAAAATGACGGTACATTTAATATTCCCCCAAGGGTATTGATGCTAACCAAAAGAAGGATTAACCAAACATTATTTATCAAATACTCATTTTTAATACTGAGCTACAAGATAAATACAGCCACATCTAGACTCAGCCCCCAGGGTGTGCTGTAAAACTCTGTCCCAGAATCCCCCTTTAATTCAGTTCCAGATATCTAAAACAACTTTTCCTGAATAAAAAGATCCAAGGTAGGTCCTTGATGCTGCAAGAGGATCTCTTCTCCCTTTTTGGTTTATGGAGAGATCAGAGTGCACACAGAGCTGCCTGATCCCTGACCCCAACATCTGGAAAAACAGCTAATATGCTTAATCCCTCCCTGGTTCATACTGCCAGATCACATGGCACAAGAGCCATTCCAGTGTCTACCACTCAAATGCAAGGGCATTTGCTCTGTCTTTCTAGCATGAATAGCAAAACAACCTGATCTTCTTTTGTGCTAAGAGAGGATTTCAAGCACGTCAAGAGAGGGATGCAGATAGTAGCTGGTACAGCACTCACAAAACATACAATTTGAAATTGCCTTAAACATGCAATTTCAACTTAAAAAAAAAAAATCTTACTTGCACTGGCAGGTGAAAACTAGCCCCCTCTGTGAAAGGCTATTGGCTCTTAATGTGTGGGAAAGAAGAGTCCCAGATTTAGGAAAATGTGAAATGTTCTTAAACATACCCAGTCCTCTGAGATGACTTAAGATTGTGCATTGTAAGTTATCAATTTAAGGGTGTTTTTCCACTGTCACTAGAAGTACCCATTAAGTACCCATTAATGGGTACTTAATGGGTACTTCTAGTGACAGTGGAAAAACACCCTAAGAAATGGTGTTTTAGTTTCCTACGTTGAAAAACATCATTGGGTTAAAACCTATTTTATTTCTACTAGAGACATGCAATAAAGTGGGGGGAAAGGTCCAGAAAACATAAGAACGAGCCTTGCTGAATCAGCCCATACAGGCCCTCTGGTCCAGCATCCTATTCCACACAGGGGGCTGCCAATTGCCTCAGGGCATTTCAAGCAGAGGAAGAGGAAGAGTTGGCTTTTTTACCCCACTTTTCTCACCCATTTAAGGGGACTCAAAACGGCTGACAAAGCTTTCTGTTCTTCTCCCCAAAACAGAAACCCTGTGAGGTAGGTGGGGCTGTGAGACCTCAGAATGATAGCTGTGACTAACCCAAGGTCACCCTGCTGGTTTTGTGGAGGTGTGAAGAATCAAACCAGGTAACTATGAGATATTAGTCGGGCACTTTAACCACAAGACCAAAGTGGCTCTCCAAATCCCTGAAATCCCCTTTAGAGGCATCCTGCCTGATTCTCCAGACGCACAGGTTACTTATAAGCCTGTATCTTGGGAAACTGAACCTTGATGCTTGACACACAAAACCTGATGGGAACGGCTGAAGGCCTACAAGACACAAGTTGCTAATTCCAGATGTTAAACCTGATGTGGTATAGAGTGTTGCCAGACTGTGTTTAAATACAGGCATCCTTTTGGCATACCAGCAGGACTGGCAGTCAGGCTCAGCACCATAACCACCATAATCTAAATTCAGGAAAAACTGCTGTGCGCACAGAAAGGACAAAAGAAAAGGGGCTGGTGATTTCGAGCTGTGCTGATAGAAGTCTAATGGCCTCTTTTTCCTCGGTAGGGCCAGTGTGTCTTAAGGAGTCTGTGTTTTCCCTGTGCTGTTTGGCAGGGGCCCTTAGAGCAACTGGCCATTGTTGGGAAACTACCTTGGAATTCTGATGGAGAGTGAAAAAAAAAATGAAATACATAAAAGGGCCAAGGAGAGCAGGAATTTCAAGTTTTAACTCTATATGTCCAGATCAGATATAAAAGCACTTTTGCAAATACAGCCAGATGAAAATTAGGGCCATGCTTTGATTTGTATTGTTGCAGTACAGAGGAGGCAGGAGAGGAGAGGCTATGCGGAGACTGGAGGTATTCCTTTCACCAGCCTGCATTACGTCCCAGTGCACAACAGAGAAGGATGTGGAATGGGTTTCCAGTCATAACACTTCTGTGTTTCTGCTGCTTTGCTTCCACAAAGTTCACTTAGGTGAAACCTCATTTCCTACTCAAAGCTACTTACAGGGCAGAGGTTTCAATTCCATACCTATATAGTTCCACTTACAATAAAACAAAACAGAAAAACCTCTGTATATTTAGGCTTACTCACTAAGTGAGAACCCATGGAACTAATCTACAAAATGACCTTTAACTTCTTAAAACTACGCCCCAGAACGAGCCTATTTGGAAGACTCTGTTTTTTCATTTCAAGTCACCTTTTCTTAAAAAGCTCTTTCAGGAGAATTGGAAGGATGGAGAGAACCATTAGAACTTAGCTAAATAAATTTTATTGCAACCCATTCTGCGACCTTTGGGTATGGGGGTATAGACATATAAAACAAACAAGCCAATGAATAATACATGTAGCAATGCCAAAAACCATGCCTCAGAAGTGCTCAGCAGAAGGAAATGCCACCTCACCATACACACAGCTCTCTTGATGTGTGGGGTCTGCTTTAGCCAGACCTAATCAGTGCACATGCCTGGTAGGCTGATTGAAAACAGAGTTTAATATAGAATTACAGAGTTGGAAGGAACCTCCAGGACCATCAGGTCCAACCCCCTGCTCAATGCAAAGAAGAGTTGGCCACCTCCTGTGGCAACCTATTCCACTGACTGTTCACCCTTACTATCAGAAAGATTTTTCTAACATCTGATCTGTAACTACTCCCTTGTTCATCTGGTTTTTTTCTAGTCCTAGTTTCTGGATCTGACACACAGGGCCTCATCTTCTGGGATGATTCCCAAACATTTCCCCTCCTCATCCTTCTAAGGGACGGACCAAAGACAAGCATGTGTAGACAGCAAAACAGGGAAGAAATCATAGCACAGACGTACACTGATGTGTGGAAGCCATCAACCGCAGATCCTTCCGAACAAAGCCCCCAGAAAGCTCAAACACACAGGATAAACCACAGAAGGGTGATGGGAGGCTCAAATTATGTCTCCTGAAATTCTCATTACCTTATGCAGCTGCCCAACACCGTCACCAAGGAAGGCGATTGTATGGCCTGCTTCCCTGAGAGCAGACACAGCCGTCAGTTTTGGCACAGTGGTGAGAAGGGCCTCTGCCAACACTGGCTTCCTGCTCGCAATGGGACTTGGTGTGTGTTCATCCCCACATGGGTAAATCTCTGGAGTATTCTGGAAATTCAGAGCACAAGAAAAAGAGAAATAGGCATGATCTTGCTTTGGAGGCAGCGTAGTTATTCAAAGAAGAAAAATATCCTTCTCTCATGGTAGTTTGTAGCCACTGTCTCTCTTACCTTGGGGAGTGTGCTGCAGTGAGAGGTCACTCCATATTCAATGGCTGCCTCCTCCTCCTTTGTGGCCCCTAGTCCACCTGAGGTGTAGCACAGCTGCCGCGTCCGCTCCATAGCTGCATTCACCTCACTCAGGCTATAGGAACACAATGCTGTTTGTGCTGTTGGAGAAGCAGTAGAGCCCTGCCCAGCAGCTAAGATTACAAAGAGGGTTGCACCATCTCCAGGGAAACCAGAAGCCAGATGTGCTGCCTGAGCAAGGTTATAATTGCGACCCCTAGCATCGCGGCATTCGAGAGGGAGTTCCACGTATGAATAAAGGTTGGTGTCCTCCATGCAGCTCCGGGAGAGGTATGCACGATACTCCATCTGTGCCTTTGCGCCACGCCTGGAGAACAGGAAGTAGACATGGCCTCCGGAAGCAAAAGCTCCAGCATAGCTATTATTGTAGTCTGAAAAGTCACCCACCACCAGTTTACCCATCCCTTCATTGGAGAAAGCCTGCAGTCCTTCTAACTGCCGGATGGTGAATGGTGGGATTCCCCCAGAAAGCCTTCCGGCCAGCCCTCGGCCAACAAAGAGCAAGTCATGGCCATCGTGTTGTCCCACCAAACCAACAGTTGAAACTCGTGGCTCATTGGCTGCCACAAACTGGTTGTCACCGGGATCCTCAGGACGGTAAAGCACTTTGGCAATGTCGGCTAGGGCTCGTTTTTCACACACTCCCTGAAAGAGCTGACCACACACCACCAGTTCCCCGGCCCGCTCATTGGGCAATAGTAATTTGTTGGAGTTGTCGGTAAGTTGGGCTTGGGGGCAGTCACGAACCTCACGGAAAGGAAGACACTCGGGACTGTCTAGAGCTGGCCCAGTCCGCGCTCGCCCCACCAGCCTTAGCTCAGGACTCAGTTGGTACAAGGCATTGACAGCACCCACATACAGCGTCCCAGTGTCCCGGGCTCGAGCCAGATGATTGAAGGTCGCATTGGGGACCAAGAAAGATGGGTAGGAAGGAAGGCGAGCGGTTGGGTACAACGGTAGCAAGAGCATGAGTACAACCACCAAGGACAGCAAGGGGCGACCTAGGAACATGGCCAGATCCTAAACAGGAGAAAGAAGGGATGGTCAGTATTAAACAGTGAATTTGCACAGACTGATCTCCACATTATTTGAGAACCAGTAGATCTTGGTTCCCAAGAGAAAATAGACATCAAGGTTCTTTAATCAAAACTGGCAGTATACCCAAATGCAGCACAAAAAAACCCATAAACATCATATTTCAACTGCTCATCACCTCCGAAGCAGCACCAACAATCCAAAAGAGGGATTACAGTAGACCTGCTTGCTTCCCTCCACCTTGATTCTGTTGATTTAAAAAAAAATTGGAAGGGGAAATACTTGTAGTCTATTTTTACTTACTGTATGTTTACAAGTCTATGTTGTATGCAAAGGCTAAAATATTTTGAGAACTGGTAAGTATTCCTTTTCATCGTCACTGAGAGATTAGGCAGCCAAGACTGATAAATGTGAAATATGTCAATTTGGGGAAGACACAAATCTGTTTCAGAATACCTTGAGCCCCTCTCATCTGGATCTCTGCAACTAACTAAACCTGCCAATAAAGAAAGTATGGAATTAAAATAAGAGGACAGATGATGCCTTTGAGGAGATGTTGCTCCTGTTTCTCCACACCCAGAATCTTTTAACAGGTGCTAAAATTTGCGGTCTGAGCTGATTAATTCTCTCTTGCAATCACGTTTCTCTTGGTTTAACCTGTTCAAGGCAGCCTAAGGCGCTTGTGGCATTCCATAAACCAGTCATGTATGATCCAGGATCCATCTGCACATTGTGCCATCTGTAGCTGATGTGGATTCTGCTTTTATCCCCAGGCCTATTTCGTCAAAGAAAGAGTATGGACTCCAGCCCAGCTTCCCTGCAGTTTGTCTTCAAGAGGCCAGACCAGCATCATTCAGTCTTTGATACCAGCTTAGGCCCAGGTCTTATTTTGTAAATTAAAAGCAAGCTTTGCTTTCTTCAGGGGGTGGTGGGAGTCGTTGCAACCTTGCAGACAAGTCCACAAAAATCAACATTCTGGAAGGTAGGCAGTTTAGGAGCCGGTGTTTATGTCTTCTCACAGAAGACTGAAAGAGCCTTCCTCCAATTTCAATGTTCCTATTTGATAGGGAAGTTAAAAAGTTTTTCTGCCAAAAGGCCAGTGGGAAAAATGACATTGCTGGGGGATAAGTTTCCCTTCCAGCCACCACACAGATCAAAGAGACAGTAGTTGGCAAATGGTATATCCTAAAGTTACCTGTGGAAACCAGGTTAACTTGTTAAGTGTAAGCCTGCTCTGTATTATAATAATAAGAATTAGTCACTTGGAAACGTTATCTTAATGCAATAACGTCTGCCAATAATGACACAATAACATCAGAGACTTTTTGAGGAAGTGTCTCAAAGAATATGTTCAGCTGAATATTATTTGTTCCTATGCTTAAGTTCATGATGCAGCAAAGTTTTAGCTATCATACCACTTCCTATCACTTGAATGATGAAACTCTCTTTTGATGCATGTTTGTTCTTGGTTTTGTATTGTTAGAAATGTTAAATAATAATAAGAGGTTTTGAAGAAAGAGTCACTCAATGGGTTACACCTCCCTCCTCCTCCCCACCCATCTGGCATGGGTGTTACTCTTTGAGAAACGTGCCTTGATTAGTAGGGGTCAACTCTACCATAGCCTTGCTTATGCGCGCGCGCACACACACACACACACACACACACAAACACACTAAAAATTATTGCTGGAAAACCCAGTGCTGATTTTCCAACAGTAGCACATGTACTTACCTCGTGGATGGAGGCACCATGCATGAAGACTAAAACTGGCATCCATGCATGCATGGAGGTGATAACAAGCATGTTCTGGCATTTATGAGTGTGAAGACAGCGCCAGACGCAGTGTTGTCTAGCTAGGAGGCAGTAATCACACAGGGAGGAGTTCCTGCATTATTGCCGCCTAACGGGATATCTGGCCACTGTTTGGAGGTGGGCGCTGTTGCATTTCTGTATTGGTGGCAACTGAATGTTGTGCACACCCATACACTTTGTGATGAAGGAACAAATATGCCAGGAACAATAAGCTTGGATCACAGGAGTACTTTGATCAAATGATGCCTTTCACATTAACTGGCAGCTCTCATACAGCACAGTGAGGAATCACCATGACAGACAAACTGGAATCAGTTCCCAGGAGATTCTTGCCTTCAGGTGGTCCACACGGCTCTCCAAAGACAGAATTTTCCAGCTAGGGGCATGATGTGTATCTGGCAGTGCTCCAACAATAGCCTGGGCACATCCCCTCCCCTTCAAGGCTCAGAAAACCAGACTAACTTGTGCCGAAATGAGAGACAGGAAGGATGCCAATTTGACAGCGTTTGGTCTGGGTTCTGTCATCAAAGTTGTTAACAAGCAGGCAAAGGGGGAGATTTCTTTCCACTCTGTCAACTACCTGCTAATTAGGAAACTTGGGATTCTGCTAGTCAGTTGAGGAAACAAGACCTTGGCTGTGAATAAATGCAGCCCCCCCCAAAAAAAAAAGCACCTCTGAGGTGCTTCTGAGGCAACTTAGAAAAAACTCTGAGGTGGGATTGTTCACCCACCAATCTGCCCTCACCTCTCCTGAACATTCTGTGCCAGAAAAGGCAGATGACAGGAGGGTTGGGAACACCAGGGCTGGGCACTCTGAGGTGCCCCTGAGGCATCCCATTTGAACACAGCCCCAGATTGAGAGAGGTTATTGTGAATCTACCCTTAGGGCATGGTATACACCTCAGGAGCCTTGAATCACCTTTTATGCCCATGGCTCAAGATGCTCCTCTTCCTCAGGCATCAAGATCCCAACACCTCCTCACTACTCACACAGCGTGCTGCAGAACCCACGCCTTGCTCTTCCCCAGCAATCTACACTCCAAGGTGGATGCCTAGAGCCGTGTCTCAATTCCAGCCTCCTTTAGGGCGGACCAGCTCTGGACAGGAAATTCTTGAACATCATTCAGACAGGAACTCTGCTTTCATTTAGCTCCATTCCATAACACCGACTGAAGCCAGTCGCTTCGCTGTCTCGCTGAGCCCCGTCTACAATTAGCCCCAATGAAAGGTTGGAAGGGAGATGACAGATTTTCCCCTAAGAGGAAGCAGAAGGAACAGCTTTCACCTTGGCAATGAACACCACCCTCTCTTCCCTTCCGACGCTCACTAGGATTTAGCAGCCCAGGGAAGGCGATTAAGCCACGTCCCAGCAGAATTAATCCCCCTCCCTCAAGCGAGGTCACAGCTCAGACGCCGCCAGACACAAGCAGGGGAGAGACAGAAAGAGAGAGGTGGAAGCAAAGGGGCACGAAAGCTCCATAGAAAGCCTCTCCATTTCTCTGCCCAACCCATCACTCGGGATCCGGCCCCTATTGTTTCGTTCCAGAGGTTTATTTACACTCTGAAAATTGGGCAGCACAAGTGATACTCAAGACCGCAGTTTGGGAGGAAAGGCTATGCTCACGGCAGTTCGTTTTCATTATTTTCTGTAACCTGCTTTCCATTGATATGGCGTAAATGCAGCAGTACAATTAACGGCAGAGCCCTAGATGGAACATGAATGCCCTAGGGAAGAGGGGGGTACACTGTCACTTTTGTACCCACAGGGGCTAATACCATGCAAAGGAGACCTAGAAGAAGGCAAAGCACAAGTTTGCAAAACACCATTTCAGCTTCCACGGCAGGCCACAGACAAATGTCACGCAGAAGGAGGGCATCCGGGAAGACCTCTCATGTTGGAGTCCATTCCAATTCTCCTGGCCCAAACACACAGATGTGAAGGTGTGGAATTCCTAGCCCAGCACCGCATATTCAAACACTGCCCTCCCGTATCGCATCATCCAGCAAATGGGCCCATTTGGTTCCTAGAGTGAGGGAAGAAGACCCTGCCTGCCCGCCCATCTGCCTCCCCAACATTTTACATCCTGGCTAGAAATCTGAGCCTTCCATTTCATCCTCCCATCACCCCTCAACAGCCTCAGGTGGCAGCTGGGTGGGAAGGAGGAAGTGAGGGACTAGAATGTACAGTAACCCCTCCTCCATCCACTCCCTCCTGGCAACAGCTGGAAGGAAGCAGAGGCAGCCCATGTAGCAAACACACACACACACCAAATCCCCAAGGAAGGTGAAAGAGACACAGACAGAGACAATGGCATAGAGGTGGGGCCGTAAAAGGAGACAAAAGGCATCCCCACCCAGTTTACATATTCTTCAGGCAAAGAAGCAAGGGATTCCGGTGGGGTGGGCCATTACTGTCTGTGATCAGACACAGAAGAGAAAAAAAAGCATCTCTGAGGTACACACTCGCCGTCCCCTCCACCCCTCCTAAACACTCTGGGCCAGAAAAGGTGGGTGAAAGAAGGCCTGGGAACACAAGGGCCACACACCCTCTCTCTGAGGCTCCCCTTTTGTTACATCTGAACACAGCCTCAGAAACGTTCGCTCAGAGTGCCCAAATGAGCCTTTGGTGTCACTGGGTGCTATCTTAACCTAATGTTATCAGAAGAGGAAAAGTGTCACCAAATGAACACACACACACACACACAGAGCATCACCTTCCATGATGATCAGTAGAGCCTGCCCCCTCATTTAGCCTGCTTTTTGATGCAGGTCATTTTGCTACTCTAAATTCCCAGTGCTTACCAGTTGGCTGCGCTGGGGACATTTCAGCTCCCACATGGTCACGACAGGCAAAGGGGCTCAGCAGGCATCCCTATGGGGGGGAAGAACGAGATAAGGCAGCATGTGAGTTGACATGGAGTGTGGGGATAGGAGGAGAGCAAGGAGTTTGGATGGCAATTCAAGGCTGTATCAATGGCTGCAGTGATAACCTCCCCCAATCAAAGCCCCCACTGTTCCCATCTGGGCTGTGCCATCACAGAGCCACACAGGGCTAAAGGCACCCATTATCCCATTCAATCAGAGCTCTCACAACTCTGAGGCACATGGCACCCCAGAGAAAATGAAATGGGGTGGAGGGAAGAGGCAGAGGTGGGCACAGGATGGGGGGCATTGGCAAGGATGGGAGAAAAGACGACGGCTCAGAGCAGCCTGGGCCACCGGCTTACCAGACAGGGGTGAGGAGGGGGTGGGAGACCGAGCCAGCAAGAAAGCGGACAGGTCAGGACTTGCGTCGAACCCTGGTGTGCAGAACAGAGGGATCCCTTGTAATTTGTTTGCATGGAGTTATTGATTAATTGGAGGGACAGAAAGCCATGGGGGCATGGCCTTGCCTGGTTTGCTGGGGCTACGATGGGACCTTTTGAATTGTGGGGGATTAGGGTGAAGGCATCCCAGAGCGGCACAAGGCCATGCTCAAGATATTTCAGTAAAACAGACTAAGAACAGCAAAGCTGAGGACTTGTGCAAGACTGACTCCTTCATGCATTTCCAAATTGGCAAGTCTGGTTTCCAAATCTTGAAGGATCTTCATTCCCAGCCACGAGCTGCTCCCGCTCTCATTGCAGCAGGACAAGGCAGCATCCAGGTAGAGGAAGTGGGGAAAGCCAAACTACCCTTTTTGCTCCTAACCAAACACTGCACTGGGGCTGCCTCCTGATGATCTTGGATGCTAAGCACGCTTATAGTTGAGGCGCTGTAGGTTAGACTGGCAAGTCAGAAAACCGGGCAAAGCAAGGGTGAGCTGCTCTTGTACTCTTGCCAAGATCTATCTATGAAGCCTCCAGGAACTCATCTCAACTGTGTGGCACTTTAACATTACTTACAACATAAGAACCCAAACCCGGTTTCGGAGGAGTCATGAAGCCCTGCACTGCCTGCTGTAAACTCATGTTCCATTCCAAAAGAGGCACTTTGCTCCCACGCATCATCAGTTCATGGTAGGCAGGAGGACTAACTGAAGAGTATGAGAAGGACCCAGTTGAGCAAACCTTCGGCTGGATACATACTACATATAAGGGCCCCCAAGCTACTGTAAGGGCCAGAAGATCTTGTTCAGAGTCCACCTGTAGCTCTTCTACCAGCCCTCAAGTGGTTGTAATCATCTTTGCCCGACAAATGATCAGCCTGAAACAATATGTATGCTGGGTGGGGTGCCTTTTGTCTCCTTTATGGCCTTTGCCTTCCACCATCCAAATCCCAGCCTTCTAGCATGCTAGCAATTCCATTAAAGCCACATCAAATTATTGATCCTTCTTTGCTTGCTCCAGAATGCTGTGAAATTTGGGACACTTGGCCAATGTCAGGAGGGCAGCACATTGCCTTCAATAGAGAGAGTGCAAGATCTGGAGAGCCACCAACAGGCAGGCAGCAGGAGGAAAAGGGAGCCGGAAGAGGAGAACGGTAAGAGTGAAAATATCAGGATGTCAACTGGTCAGGCACACACCAAGAGCTGAGGAAGAAAAGGACAAGGGCCGCATCCCCATTACAACCTTATTTCAGTTTCAAACAGTTTTCAATCCTCGCAGACCCCACGTCAGTTTGGCTTAACATGCTTTCTGTGTGTTAAATCAACCCAAAGCGTTGTAAACGTTAATCCTCATTTCAACAGGTCTCACTCCGGTTTGTGCGCTCGAAACGTTTTACATTTTTTACTGTGGGGACCCTTCCATGTTAAGGGATGAGAGTTTCCCTCCCCCAATAGCTTGCTTCCAAAGCAAGCTGTAAAATCCACCCCTTAAGGCAGCAGCCGCTACACTGTAGCAATCCAAGCACTTCACACCTGATAACGATCATGCCATTTTGAAAGTTCTGACCTTTAAAAAAGGGAAAAGAAAGAAAAGCAGCTGCTGGTCTGGGGAGATGTGTGTTTTAAAGGCTGTGACGGTGACAGGCGAAAGGGGCTTGAGTTGCTGCTGCTGCTGTGTGCCCTGAGCAATGAGGAGAGAAGGGGAAAGAATTTCTGGCTGCCTGCTGCTGTTTTTCCTCCATCCAGGCAAGCAGCAGCCACCCAGCCAGGCTCTGTGAAGGGGTTCCTTATGGGTGGCGCGTCCATGCCAGGAGGAAGAGGGCAGGGCAGCCCCGGAAAGCAGCTTTTAAAAAGTAGCCCCTTCAGTCCCCCCTTGAGTCACATAACCCATGTACGATCCTCAGAATCCGGATCCAACGCGATTAAGTTAAAAGTAATGGGAACAGGCAAATTCGCGTTTGCATCCGGTTCTATTTCGGTTTAGGGAAACTGGATTAAGCTTATAATGGGGATGCGGGCAAGATGTTCATCTAGGCTTTCCCCTGGGAGGGGTGTTTGCCTTCCACACAACTTCATCACAACCCCCGCCCCAAGACTCTTGGCTTCACCATTCCTTCCAGTACCCCATTATCAGAACCTAGAGTCAACTGAGGCCTCCCTCAACTGGGAGAAGCACTGGCTGGGAAGGTGTCAGGGTCAGCGAGAAGCTGCCGTTCCTTGGCGGGCACCCAGCACAGCCGCCCCCACAGCGGGAAGCAGGCGTGGGGAGAGCCATGCCAGTTCAAGGGCTGCTGAATGCCCCCTTTGTCTGGCTTAGGGTAGGGGGGCAGGAACAGAGCCACCCCTGATAAGAGTCCAGGCAATAATGAGAGACTCTGGCTTAGGGAGATTGTCTCCCTCATGTTTAACCCTACGAGCACCAAAATGCATCCTAAAACGGAAAACAAGACGGACATCCTGCGGGAATTGTAGCCATCAAGGATCGCTCCCAGCAGTCTGGGCCTGCCTTGGCTCAAGTGGTACTTATCCCCCTAGGCGGAACAGAGAAACCCGGGCAAGAGTAACCCCTAGAGTAGCAAGAAATGAATGGGGCTTTGAGGGCCTTCCTTCCAGGGTAACAAACTCTGGGGTAGGAAAACATGCTGAGGACTGAAAGAGGGCGTCAAAGCAAGTCAGAGCGTGAAGGGGAGAGAAGAAAGAGCAGAAAATGTGGGGCAGACGTGGAGGGACGTTGGCCAAAAGGGAAGGCTGGTGCCATGCCACAAACCGATTCGCCTCCACATTCCCTACAACTTTAGACATACTGGCAATGCCCCACACTGCCTCCTCCCATGGATATCAGGGAATGTAATTCTGTAGCAGTCCTACACACACAGAGTCCCTACACCTAGTACCCCCTCCCATTACACAGTTCTTGCCCTCTGCCTTAGGCTTCTTCTTCACCTTGGCCTTGAAGTCCCTGCACACACCTGCTCTGCCTGGAGGTGTTCTGGTCTTGCTGCCTCCGGTTGCTAGGCTTGGCTCCAGGAGAAGCAGCGGCGAACCTAATCTAGCATCACTGGTGCCTGAAAGAGCAGATCGTGGGCGGCCCCGGATTATCTGTCACACGTACCAGCAACTGGAGCTGCGAAACACAGCAGCCACCCCCCACCCCCCCAGAAATGGGGGTAAAAAAAATGCAAAGTGCTTATGAAGGCAAGCATATGCATGCCTGTGGGATGGGGGGATGGGGGTGACTGCAGAGCTTTCCTACAGCTATGGTAGGTGGGAGGAGGGGATGTCACTGGAAATGGGAGGATAAAGGAGGGACCCCAACACCGAGGTCTGCAAAGGGTTCGCATGGCTGACTTCTGCTCTTCCAAACGACAGCAGCATCCCCCATCCGCCCCGACTCGCAAGCATTACACACCATAGAAAAGGAAACACGGGAAGAAAGATAATCGTGATGTTTGTTATATAATCCAGGCAAACATTAAGCACTGTTTGCTAGCCAAGGGTAAACAGTCCCATTAAAGGAAGACTGGTGCTAATCCCCCCTCCTGCCGCTGGAAAGGGGAGGAGGGAAAGAGACAGGCAACACAGATACAGGATTAGAATCATGTGATTTGGAAGTTCTTGGCACATCTATCCCTCTCCCCCACCCCACGAAGCAAGCTCCCCATTCTAGTCCTGTGCTTATCAATGCACTAGCCAAAACCTCTGGGGAGGAAGGTTGGACAGTAGGACACCTCTCCTTCTACTGCCGGCTTGCAGCCCAACAAATGCATCCTGTTTTGAAAAGAAGGAGCAACCAAGAAAGACACATTGTTAACTTAATGACTATGAGACTGACAGCACCCAAGCCTGTTGAGGCTTGCCCTGAAGTCAGCAGCAACTGGGGAGAGGGGGGGGGGGTGCTGTTGCAAAGTCCAACTTCATCCACACCTACACCCAGTGGCTTTCCTCACAACTGTTCACACGCACCCACACACAAAACTTCACTGCCAGCCGCTCCTCCTGCACTCTTCCAATGCTTCCGATTACTTGATAAGATACACAAACTTCCAGCCCAGCTAAAAGGGAAGCATACCATGAAACCACCCAAGCACCACCTAAAGATATCCATTTCGAAATCCCCTACATCACTTACGGCTGGCAGTGGTGTGGGAAAATGCAAGGGGATCTGCTTACAGGATTCCCACCTCTGTAGAGTGATGGCCAAAAGTACTTCAATGGCTTGCAGTACAGTGGGTGGGCGCTTGCTTTCACATATTTTCTTGCTATAGATCATTACTGGTATTATATATATATATTTGTGTGGGTGGTTGGATGGTGGTGCTTTTTTCCCTGCATATATCTGCAAATGTCCTTGTACCTGAAGAAGGAATTAAACCTGAACAGTGTAAAAATGAAATGAGTGTGGGAGGAAAGGTGTGCAAACGCTCTTTCAGCAGAATCCAGTGCACACACGTTGCCAAGCTAACATGCCAGAAAGGAGGTACAGATTTTATTTGGGGCAAAATAATCACATCAAGTCATTTTACTTTTTTTTTTTTTGCCCGCCACACCTTACAAGAGAGTTTTCTTAGAGCAAAGGTTCCCAAACTTGGGCCTCTAGATGTTAGACTACAACTCCCAGTGGCAACACTGACGGGGGGTGATAGGAGTTGTAGTCCAACGACATCTGGAGGTCCAAGTTTAAGAATCTGTGGTTTAGACTAAGAGGGGAACCAGGCCTCTGCACATGAAGTGGGTCACCAATAACCCGGGCAGGAGCTTTCTGTCTCTCTCCCACCCACACCTGCAATGAAATCCTAATCTCTCCTCTTGCTGACCTTAAAATGCTGAGCAGTATAGCAGGGTAAACTTGAAAGGAATCTTGGCCATTTTTGGTCTGATTTGGTGACAGGCAGGCAGGCAGTGCTTATTCTCAATTAAAAAGGAATAATAGAAACATAAAGGCAAAGCTTAAGTCTTCAGCGTCTGACCTGCCAAGCCCTTCCTCATCCTACTCCCTGAGCTGCACCGTAACTCTGCTGTTGAGCCAACGGTTAAAGAGAGGATCAGAAAATCTTGGAAGCCTTTCACAGAATTTGCAGAGAACCGGGATCTGATATTCACCCTGGTTATGATTTTGCCTTTATCTCACTCTCCAGTTTTGTTTGAGCTTTCACGGATTCACCATCACACAAGTGATCTCCCATTTTAAATTATTTTGATTATTGAGCCTTCTTTCCCTGTTAATTTATCTTTCCCCACTTTTCCTTATGTTTACTTTCATTAAATAAATAAACTAAATAAAATTTTAAAAGGGTGGGATCTTGCATTCTACTCTGACTATGCAAAAGTGTAGGAATTCATGCCAAAAACTGAAATGACAAGAATATGTCGGGGCTGAAATCAGGAACAAATCAAGCCCTTTTGGCAGATGAATCAGTCATACTCTCCCCTGGCTATGGGAAGTAGCTCTTTCTAACACAAGCAAGGGAAGGACGGTGCCGTTTTTAGAGAGAAGTAAGCTTCACTCTGGGAGTGGCTGTAGAGAAGGGGGTAACCAGTTAGATCCACAGCCTCTCCTCAGCAGTAGGCAATCACTAACCACTTCTGTACGTTTGCCAAGAAAACTTCATGGAGGTGCCCAAGGAGCTAACCAGGAGTCCACAAAAACAAACTGCATTCTTCACCAAACTCACACTGTTGCTCAGGACACACTAAAAGCGATGCAAAATGACCCACCTCTGACCTGTCAAAAGCCCCCCCCCCCCCGGCCATCAGGGTAGGTTCAAGCCACCATAGAAGGGCCAAACTACGGAAAGATTGTTTATTTTATTTATTAACATTTTTATCCCACCCTATACTAGGAGGTCTCCAGGTGGGGTAACAACATCTAAAATCAAGCATCATTTAACATCATTAAAACATTAAAACAATAACAGCCTCTGCCAGTGGGAAGAGAAAAATATATCCCCATTCAACAGAAGGCCAGGGCAAAGAGGTGCGTCTTCACTGCCTTCCTAAACAAGTACAGCAAAGGCGATAGACGCACCTCAAGGGGAGACTATTCCATAGGGGACTATGCCATTAAGCGTGCGCAAGCTCAGTCTAGCTGTTGGATGCAAAGCTGAACATGCCCTGGGATGAGCATCACCCTCTTTGCTTGGCTTGAAGAGGCGCGCCCAGGACTCGACTCCTTTGCACAAATGCTGCACCTCCGTTCCATAACTTCAGGTCTCTTTCCCAGCCCACACCCTGCTGCCAAAACACCTGTTTGCCAGGCCTGCTTTTGATCTGTAGCCATTTCAGAAAGGGTGTACAAAGCAACACACACACCCCTCCAGAAGGGACTTTCCAAAAAGGGTGCCACAAGTTGCCTTGAGAGGAAGAGCAATTTGGGGAAGGAAGCAAGAAATGTCACGATCATTTCTTTTCCCCCCTCTGTCACTTTCACATCCAGGCAATCTATGCCTCCCGCCCCCAGTCCATCACGCACACCCCTCTCTCCTGCTATGCCGAAAGGGACTACAGGGTGGCGGTGAGGGGTGGTGGTGGTGGAAAGGTGGGCAGATTTGGAAGAAGGAGCAAAATGAAGGGATGGAATAAGAAGTGCAAGGAGGAGGAGAGAGGTTGCTGCGGGACAAATCGCAGAGAAAGCCTTAGAGGGATGCGGGGGGGGGTGTATGGGATGTCTCTGTGGTGGCAAATGAAAGATCGGAGGGGGCTGGAATAGGGAGCGGGTAGGGAAAGTGCCCCGGGGGCAAGTTTTGCAAAGGATCCGGGCAGCAAGAGAGTCAGAAATCAGGAGAGCGAAGGAGGGTCCCAAGGGTTGGGACGGGGGAAGAATGGAGGAAAGAAGGATGCGGGGAAGGCGGTTGCTTGCTTGCTTGTTTGTTTGTTAAAGAAAGCCAAATAAAACACCTGCGGGATTAGCCAGGTATGGAGAGGCGCGAGGGAAGACTCCGATTCTTGTCTCCGGAACGCCTCGGAAGCTAAAGGGGAGCAGAATCGGGTCCCTTCCCAAGCAAACCAGGGTCCCCCAAGGCGCCTCCTCGCCGTCTCTCCCCAATCCCGCCCCGCGCCTCAGAGGTGCCTTACCTGGCGAGCGCGAGCGAAGGGCAGCCCGCGAGGCGACCGCCGCTCCCACCAGCCGCAGCCGCTCCCAGGCACTGGCACCGACTGTACCACCAGCGGCGCGGCGGCGGCGGCCACTCCCCCACAATGCACCGCTGCCAACTCCGAAGTGGCTCCCTTTCTCCCTTCCCGCTTGCGCTCGCCTCCAATTCCAAGCCAAACCGCCCCCTCCCAAAGCCCCGAGGCGGGCTGTAGGCGCAGGCCCGAAGGCGCCCCCTGCTGCCCGAAGGGAGCAAAAACTCAAACCGCGGCGCGCGGCGCGCGGCGCGCTTGTTCTCCTGTCCTGCCGGATACACAAACAGTACAGTACCGCGTTCACACTAAAGTTTTTCATGCGGCTTCAGTTCCAGCTTCTGAGGGGACGGAAGGCACTGGCAAAGTGGCTCGTCATTTTCTGTCCACACTACCTAACCCAAAGGTGGATTTCGGAGTCAGAAAGTGCCAAAATAAAACAGCTTGTCACCTTGCTGATGTTCCCTCTCACTCTGAAGGGGACTGAGGTGGGTTAAAGCACAGGCTGCACCCTCTGAAACGTTTCTGTTGTAAGACACCTCAGATTGCAGTAGGTACTATAGAAAACAATTACTCCCCCTGAAGAAGGCATAGGGGGTGGAAAGCTGTGCCAGTCTCTCTCTCTCTCGCCCGCTGGCTCCAAGGTAGTCGCTTGCCTTCATTGCATCCTTTTGTCTCCTTAAGGGCTGACATGGCTTCCCTCATGCCCTGACAGTTTCTGACTGAGCGAGCAAGGATAGTAATGAGGAGACTGTTCCCATGGACAGCCTCAAAAAGTGATTGCCTTGATTTCCATAAAACATGGCTAGAGGGAGGTTATTACTTGTACACCTACAGGTCTGTCTCAAAATGTGTGTAGCCTGTATGTTTCAAAAACAGAATGAGCCCTAATGGCAAAACAGCCAAATCCAAATGAACAGATTAAGCAACAGCCTCGACAACTGGGCTGAATTTGAATTGCTTTCTTGCCTCATCTCAAAATCAAGCCACCACCTGTAAACCAGGGCTGAAGAGTTTCCGGCTGTCCAGATGCTGTATAACTCCAGCTCCCTTCAACCCCACTAAGAACAGCCAGGGCTAAGAAAAGCTGGAATCAAACAACAATGCAGAGGCCACTGTGTTCCTGATGAGAAGAAGAGGAAGAGTTGGCTTTTCTACCCCGCTTTTCTCACCCATTTACGGGGACTCAAAGCAGCTGACAAAGCTTTTCCATTCTTCTTTCCACAACAGACACCCTGTGAGGTAGGTGGGGCTGTGAGAGCTCAGAAGAGAGCTGTGAGTAGCCCAAGGTCACCCAGCTGGCTTCATGAGGGAAGGTGGAATCGAACCTGGTATTCCTAGTTCGGCTCCCTAACCACTAGACCAAATTGGCCCATCTGGTCCATGGGGAGACAATGATATCGGGGTCTACCAGTGATCCAGATCAGGGACCCCTTGATCTGTATCACATTCCATCCTTTGCAGATGGAGTGTACCAGTAGAGGGCAGGGCTTCCCATATTCTCCATTACCATACATATGGCAGGCCCATCATACTCTTTCTGATCCTGCATATGTGGAAATGCAGAAAGAGCCTAGATGCTCAACAGATTCTTATCAATAGAGAAGAAATGCAGAATGTATTTGCTCTCTTGTGCGTGTCTTGCCCTCATTATAGCAAGTGAATTTCTCTGTGTTCAGTACAGAGACCTAAAAGCCCCATTTCCATTAATTAGATGGGGTGTATTCTGCTCATCTTTATAGCTCACGTGTTACCTCTATGAAGATAGCACTCCTCAGGTGTATAATCACAGCAGTAGCTACACTGAATTAGCCCACTAGAGGAGCAGTAACACAGGCAAAGCACCAGAAAACCCTATGTGCTAACAGTCCCTGAGATAGTTGCAAAGCCTGGGATAAGCTTTTGATCAAAGTAACACTAATCCTCTAAATGATGGTGTAGCTCTACAGCTCTTACAATAATGATGGAGAGTTATTCTTCATCCTAATGTTGTTGGACTACATTTCCGGTCATCCCACACATTCAAGACTAAAGGAGTGGGATAAATAAATAATCCTTCCTAGAGAAACAGAATTCCCAGCTCTGGGTTATGTGAATAGGAAAGCCAGGGTTTCCATCTGTAACCTTTTCCCAGTCCTTCCAGGAGATGCCAGAGACTGGGGCCTGTTTACAGTTGTCACTGATGGTACAAACATTACATAAAGTACTTGCAATGCCAGTGATTCATTGCACACAGATCACACACACCACATGCTTTGTGTAGTGCCATGGCTAACGAGTCCCTGCCAAAAGCCATGTATAGATTCTTTTGGCCATGCTTTTCCTGTATGGTACAAGAGGATGTAGATTATAGCTGTGGCATTTGATGAGTTCTGGGTAGATGGGAAGGCTGCCTTGCCAGGGTAATTTATTTTGTAAAATGTACACATACAGTCCCAGTGTGGTAGCTGGTTCTTTGCATATGTGAAGCCCTAGACCAGTGATGGCGAACCTTTTGAGCTCGGTGTGTCAAAATTTGCAAGAAAACCTAGCTTAACTCAGGTGCGGTGTCACATCTAGAAATATCCATAATTTTGTGATATTTGTAGCTCTCTTAAAGTTATATTTTTGATATATGTGTTTTATTAAAAGCAAAAACAAACAATTCTTTACATTAGTGACTTTTGTTGCTGAATTTCATTTGCTAATATTCAATTGAAAGTTGGTATTTTGTACACTTCAAGAACAAGCAAGCACTACACGCCCTGGTGCCAGGGTGACCATGTGTGTCACCCAAAAGGGCTTGGTGTGTCACCTGTGACACGCGTGTCATAGGTTGGCCATCACTGCCCCAGACAGTCACCTTGTTCTCCTAATGGCCGGGACACCTCTGTATGTGTGCTAGAGGTAGCTTCCAAGAGCGTTCTTCTCTGGCAGGAGATGGAGCCCCTATGAACGACATAACGCTATTTCTGGCCAAGAATATAGGAGGCACCTATAATTTGGCAAAGAGTAGTTAGGAAGAAACAAACGATGGGACACAGGGTGATTTTTAGGATAATTTTTTTGGGGGGGGATTAGTCTAATACCACAGAAAACACAGCATTTCAAGCACATTTTGGGATCAGTTTAAATAAGACCTGATGTTCAGTGCACGTCTGAATCAGCTGCAGTTACACCTAAGTTTTAATCCAGCTTCAGACCATTTTCAGAACACAGGAACAAAACAGCAGAGTGACAAGCTGTTTTCTTTCTGCATTATCTAACTCAGAAAACCTAACTTTGGGTTAGATAACGTGGAAAAAAATGACTAGTCATTCTAGACTGAAGCTGGGTTAAAACGTAGGTGAAACTGAAGCCCTGGAGATGAATTTTTTACAGCAAGGGAAAGTTTGCAATAAATTGAAGGGTGGGGGAATGGGCTGGTACTTTGGCTAGCAAGCATCTGAGAGAATCTTGAGGAAGACATCAACAAGATGGTGCTGAAATTTTGTGGAATTAAGCAGCAGTTAAGCAAGAAAACTTCAGGGCTGGGCAAATATGCAATGTGTACCTTCAGCCATTTGGCTCCAACTGTTGTCCTGATGTAATGAGTACGCTCTATAGTCAACATGAGAGACTGGGCTGCCATTCTGTCTCAAAAGCAGGAAAAGAAAAAATCAACAGAGATGACCAAGTAGCACTAATATAGGCAAAGAAGTTCTATTATTCACTGATCCTGACAACATGGACACAGGCCAATAGACTGACTGCAGGAAGCTCTTTCACTATTTATACAGTGGTTCCCCTGCTAGGTCAGAGAAGGGAGAAAGGAGACAATGACATTTCCCCACCCACCGTCTCAAAATTACTGGGATAATGCAGTTTCATATTGCTGGATAACCTGATCTGGAAATAAACATACATAAAGAGCTAGACAGTCATGGGAAAGCAAAAAGCTGCACATCATCTGATTGTGCTTCATATGCAATGAGTACTTAGACAGTTCTTGCCACATGTAGACACCCTTTGGATGGAGTGATTAAAACAGCAAATTATAAAGCACAATGGCACTGAAGTCTGGAGGAAGCACAATGCAGTGAATTTGTTTTAGGAATGTAAATCTTCTCTTTCTTCCCCTATAGTAAGATTGCAAGAAATAGTTTGCTGTTCAGTTCAGTGGACAGTTCAGTCCAATATTCAAAAAATGACGTTCTCAGTATAAATTTGAAGCTGAAGCCTTAAATCAGCTTACAGACATCAGGGAAAGTGTAACAGGCAGACGGCATGGATGAGCCAGTCTGGTTTTGTGGCTAGGGAGCCAGACTCTTATCTGGGAATACCAGGTTTGATTCTGCA
>MTQE01001795.1:2457553-2473170 GCA_014337955.1 Aspidoscelis marmoratus
GGGGGGGGGGCGTTTTAAGAGCTACATTCATGGCTTTGATCCACATTCAATGTTGTGCGGTGGTTTTGTGAAGAAAGGCTGCAGCTGGACCATACGGAGCTCCCAAACCAATCAGATGTTGAGAGCTTGCTCCAAAACAGCCATGGGTGCAAAAGATACACTGACATTGGGCACTAGAACTCATAGCAGTGAGGAGCTTTGGCATTAATCTCTTAGGGTATTCAGGCACTGTAGGTTTTGGGGGGGAAAAACCTTCCACTTGGCAGGGCAAGCTTCAGAGTCACTTGGTAGCTAAGACCATTTCTTCCCTTCCTCCAGCTTGAGACTGAGGCAGGTAAGTGGGAGAAAGCTGCTAAGAGCGCAGTGAGTAAGTGCCAGAAATAGGAAATGCTCCTGCAGGGAAAACGTGACTTCTCCTTCACAAACCTGTGTGGCAACAGGCACACTTTTGCAGCTCCCGAGGGGACAGCACAACAGCCACAGCCCATCACATAGAGCCCTTGGCTGAGTGAGCTGGAGTTGGAAGTGGAGAGGGGACTCTGAGGGCCATGGGCTTCTTAGCTGCTCTGCCCCACTTCGGTTGCTGTATCTTCACCGAGGATTTGACAAAGTTCACCGAGACGCTGCTGCATTTTGGGGACCCCAGCCAGCTGTTGCTCCAGGCGTTGTTTCTCTTCCCTCAGGGAGAGGCGGGCTGCGGGGTCAAGCTTCTCAAAACGCCAGCCACCCTCCCCATCAAACTGGAGCAGGTGGGTGTGGTACTTCCTGAAACAGGAACAGAAGCCATTAGAGGAGACGGATCACACCAGACCAGCCTTCTCCCCACCCACCCCAAGCTGAAGGTTGGCCTAAAACTCTACAGCTGCCCTTCAGTCCTCGGCGTTCAGTCAGTGGCCTGTGCGTGGGCAAGGTTGGCATCTCTGCCTCTCCCTGGGGAAGGATCTTTCCACTGAGTTGTCTCTGGGTGAGCCAGGAACAAAGCAGCTTTCAGTCTCCAGGGACGAGACCATGGTGGCCCCTTCCGTCCTGTTCCCCCCCCGCCCCCCAGCTTCCTGCTGGGGACGTGCCTCCCTGCTTGGGAGAAAAGCCAGGGACGGGAGGGGGTGAAGGAAAGAGGGAGAGATAGTGGAAGGAGAGGAAGTCTTGGGGGACTCGAGTGTTGGGGGTAGGGAGAAGGAAGAGACTGGAAAATGGGTGAGGGCTGCTGCTGCCAGACTGAATTCAGAATCAGTCTCCTATTAATTGCACAGTGTATACAGGAAGGAAGATTTCAGCAGGTGCATCCTCTCCTGTCATAAAGCTTCAGTTATTAAAGATACTGGACTTCTGTAACTGGTGAGTTAGGTTCGAGAAAAAGAGAAAGGAAAAAAATCCTCTCTTTTTTTTTTACTGTTCTTATCGCATCCAAAAGGAACGAGACAGCTAATCCACCCTATAGCACCCTCTGGTGGTGAATTTTTTTTCTTTTTGAAATAACAGGTTCTACCTCTAGGGTTTCAAAGGCCACCTCTCTTTTCTGAATGGCTGGTACATGTGATTGATGCGGTTAAAAACAAAGGGAGTGATGCAACAAAATGGAACACAACACCATCAGGAAACTCATGAACAGAAGAGGGCCCCATAAGGGTGTTACTCTATGGCTCACACTAGTTTTACATTCCTCTTTCAATTCCCAGTCCTATAAGGAAGGAGTCGTTCACCAGGGCTATCAACTGGCAAATATGGCACAGAGAGAAATGCTCCTCAGTGGCAGAGGTGTATCGCGATGGAGAAATGAATGAGGATGCTCATGCCAGCAAGAACTCCTCAAGCCTTTCCAGCTCTTTCCAATGCTTGTCTTTGGGCTAGAAACAAAACTGATGACATGTGCAGGTGTCAGGAAAAGCCCAGGAGCAAATTAGGTTGCTGAGAGCATGGGAGGATTTAGATATAAAAGGGTGAGGGATCTGGTCAGCCATCTGCCATAAGACTCTTATGAGTATCGTATAAAAGTGGAATATACAATAAATGCATATTCAGCAAGAAGAGGGGATTCTTGAGCAAGGACCAGAGAGAAGGACAACTGCAAAGAGCTACACCAACCAAAGTCTGTGTAGAAATATTAAGACATACCACAATGAAGGCCGGTGAGTGATTGAGAGCAAAGCTATCCCCGCATCTTTTGCTGCTTGGAAGATCTTGCCTTCTACATCTATGCTGACAGCACTTGTACATTCATCCAGAAGGGCATATTTTGGCCTAGAACAGCAAGTAAGTACTCAGATGAGAGACCAAATATCTAAAGGTACACCTTCTTCCATATTGACCTGCCCATGACTTAAGATCTGTAGGGAAGGCCTCCTTGTTGTACCACCACCCTCAGTAACAAAAAGGGTTGGCAACCGGGATATGGCCTTCTCAGTGATGGCTCCCAGATTGTGGAATAGTTTCCCCCTCGAGATGCATCTGGTGCCCTCAATTTACACATTCAGGAAAGCAGTGAAAACATACCCCTTTGCCCTCACCTTTGGCTAAAAAGGGACAGCTTTTCCTCCCCACTTTCAGGCACTGTATTGTTTCAGAATGCTCATTTTTATATTTGGTTTTTAATGTTGTACCCCACCCTGAGACCTTTGGGTATAGGGTGGGATACAAATATAAACAAACAAACAAACAAATATCCAATTTGCACACACTGCAGTGATCTCCTACGCCTCTCTTATGTTTCCCTCCTAGTTCTCTTCACTGCTTCCTACCCAGCCTTTGCCCTTTCCACCTTTCAACAAGGAATCTGACAATAAGCCTGCTCCACTGGTGCAACTCTTTGGATGTGAAGATTGCACCAATGTCATGGCATGTTACCCTCACTGCACTTCCTGATGCTTATGGGATGTTCACCCAAGTTTCTCCTGAAGCTGGAAATGCCTTGTGAGATGGCTGTGTGGTCGCTGCATCAAAGAATGGGGCCAATATAGCCTCATTCACATTCCTCATTATGACACTAGTCTAGGGTTGCTCCAAAACTGTTTTGGTTTTTTCCCCCAATTGGTGAGGAGGAATATACTCCATCAGGGAGGCAGTTTGGTCTTGTGGTTAGAGTGCCAGGTTCATATCTTATAGTCACCGGGTTTGATTCCACACTCCTCCATGAAACCAACTGGGTGACCTTGGGCTAGTCACAGCTCTCTTTCTAAGCTCTCACAGGGTGTCTTGTTTTAGGGAGAAGAATAGAAAGCTTTGTCAGCCGCATTGAGTCCTCTTAAATGGTTGAGAAAAGTGGGGTAGAAAAGCCTCTGCCTCCTCCTCTTCTTTCCCACAGTGAGGAAAACTAGGAGGGGTGACATTTTTGGTACTAACCTGTGGTAGAACATCCGAGCCATCCCCATTCGCTGTTTTTCACCACCAGATAGAACATCCTTCCAGTCACTGACTGCTTCCCAACCTGATTGCAGCCAAGGAGAGTAAAGGAAAGGTTGGTTATTGTTACCTAAACTTCTATAAAAGAGTTAGGCTTCTACTGTCATATAAAAGAAGAAAAGTGAAATGAGACTCCCTCCCCAGATGTCCCCTACAGAAGGAGGTTTTTAGCAGCACACACACAGCCTGTCTTCCCTCTCCTCTCCTCTCTCTCCTCAATCCCACGCACCTCCTTCTCGCTGCACAATGTAGTTGAGGTTGACAATGTCCAGGATCTCCTCCAGCTCAGCATCTGTCCGCCCCTTCTGTGCCATATCCTCTGCTGTATCTGGGTAGATGACTTGGTCACGCAGGGTCCCGACAGACATGTATGGCCTACCAGGCAACGCCAAGGAAAGCAGTGATATTATTCCTTGCCATTCATGAAATGAGAATTCAAAACAAAGACCCCAATTCACTCATGGGTTCAACTGGCCTTGAAACAGGGACAACTGGTCAATGAGGGCAGGGCAGCTGTGGGAGTGAAAGCTGTATTTCTTCCCTCCCACAACCCCCAAACAAGGTGACAGCACACAACGTACCTGCTTGCAAAACAGACCAGGTTCTCTAGCTCTATACTGCAGCAGGGACAGGACAGAACATTGGTGTCATCAGTGGTTTATGGCAGAATCAGGTGGTTTATGGCCAAGATGTGTTTTGAGCTGGTTCTCCTGCCTACCACGCCACAATCGTTCTCCCTCCCATTCAAAATCTCAGATCAACAAGAAAGGAAGATCAAAACCTATGTGACGGGTTGAATATAGCACCTGGGTTTCTACAACCCCCTGGGCCTGTTTCCACTTGCACATATTCTGGAATATATCTCAAGATAGTAGCCTAGTGTTCACATGCTAATGCAGAAACTGGGGGGGGGGGCACTTGGGGCCTGCTGTAGCCTTCACGAACATGTGGACAGCAGCCTCTATTCCAGAATATATTCCAAAATAAAGCCAAGTGCAAATACGCCCATTGATTCTAGGCCTCTCCCCAAGCAGCACCAGAAACAAAATACTGGAGTCCTTGCAATGGAACCCTCTGTTTGTTCTATGATCCCACATTCCCTTCATTTTCCTTCCCTGGAAACACCTCTGTGTACCTCTGTGGAATGTAGAACATCCGATGAGGAGGTGGTTTGTAGAGGATGCCTTCATATGTTGGCCAGAGTCCGCCCAGGATCCGGAACAACGAGCTCTTTCCACAGCCATTTGGGCCAGTGATCAACAGGTGCATGCCCTCGTCTACCTGCACGGGGACAGCAGAAAACATAACAAACAACTGCCTTCTGTACCTCACCTTGATAGCTTATTGAGATTGCCTTTCCATCCTTTTTGGGGGGGATCCCTATTCCTCAGTCTACTGCCAAAGAATCCATAAAAGAGGTTGGCATGTAGGTCATGCTGGCTCCATCTGGCAACTCGCCAGTTGACTTTATCCCTTTGCTCTCAGAGATTGCTATATCTCTGTTCCTGTGCTTCTGCCATACCTCCAGCTTTTTGTGCATGCTTGCAAAAAAAAAAGTGGCCAGAGGGCAGGGATCCAGGCCTTATCATCCCATTCCACTTACGCCCTGCCTACTGACCTTGCAACAGGCAAAGTCAGCACTGGCAGGGATCATCAGCCCCATCCCCCTACAGCTTGGGTGCTAAAGATCTTCTGTCCTGGCAGTTCCAGTCTGCCAAAGGCCCAGGGGCCTATCATAGCATTCTCTCCACTTTCCCACTGAAGCTGGGCTTTTCTATTCCCCACTTGACTCCCAAGGCTTGGCCCTAAAAACTTTTCCCTGTTAACATTTTGCCCTAGAACATTTCGAACAATAATACCAAAACAAATCCAAACAAATTTACCAGCTGAGCAGTTAAAACTGAAGTCTTTGCCTTTAACAGCAATGGGAACTTGCAGAAAGGAAGCCTTGAAACCAGTACTATTTCTGAAGATTGGTTTAAAACAGGGGTGTCCAGCTGTGGTAAGCGGGCCACACGTGGCCCAGGATGGCTATGAATGAGGCCCAACACAAACCCGTACATTTACTTAAGCATTATGAAATTATGCACAGACCTTTTTTTTGCTCATCAGTTTTTGTTAGTGTTTGTGTATTTAATGTCTGGCCCAAAACAACTATTCTTCTTCTACTGTGGCCCAGAGATGCCAAAAGGTTGGACATCCCCGATTTAAAACCACAATCTGGCAACACAGGGCAGTTCAAAGGTGGAAGCCATCCTCAACCAGATTAAATCTAAATTATGCGCCAGAATTTTTTTTAAGTTACAAAGAAAGTACTTCCAGTCAGATAGCATGATATCTAGATAGGGAAACCTCTGCACGTCTTTCTTGAAGAAGCATTTATTACGGGTGTGCATGAATGTAATTTTTAGCATTCAGTTCGAATTGAATATCCAAAAATTCAAATAAATGTGCATGTTTAAAATATGAATGTATTCACATTCGATTCAGTTTGAATACATTTGAATCTCTTCGTACAAATGTTCAATTTGTATTTGAAGATACAAATGTCAATAACATCCATACAGACCCTGTTTTTATCCCATATGCATCCCGGTTTTGTCCTGTACGTATCTGTACAAATATGTATGGATACAAATAAAATGCGTACAGATGTGTATGTAATACGTACATATCCATACACATCCAAATGTCCAAATAATTCGTACAAGTGATTAAAACATTTAAAATGTATTCAAATGTTAAAATATGAATGTACAGACATTTGATTCTAATTAAAATGTCCAAATTCAAACGAATTCCAAATGTAACAAATATTCATGCAAATTCCTAGTATTTATATGTTGCTATCCTTGCAACATCTCTTTAATGCCCATTATTCTTCACTGGGCCATATAATTTTTGACTACTTACACGAATATTGAGGCTGGAAACCACAACGTCACCAGTAGGCGTGATGATAGGAATGTTTTCACAGATAATTCCATTATCAACATCAATGACACGGCCTGTAAGCAGGAAGGATGGGATGAGATGGAAGGGAGTAGGGAAGGAAAGAGCGGATAATATCAAACCCACCAGGCAAGATAAGTGATCCAACCATCAGAGTCATCCAGGAGGCCACATCCTCTTTAAATCCACTCCCCCTCCTATTCCACAATTAAGATTCCATCTCTAACTATGACTAAGGTGGCCAAATTAAGCTTCACACTCAGCAAGCTTCCTCTGAATGTTCTGCCAGGGAAGACAGGATAGATCTTTTATCTTTTTACTAATGTAACCAATCCTGGAAATCAGATGAGGGCAGATATAAATACTGGATGGGTGGGTGGGTGGTGGATGGAGTATAACAAAATCTAGGAACTAAATGATTCGGACCAAATCCCTAAAGAATTGGGAATGTGAAGGGAAATAATATATCACATCACTGAGGAGTTACAATCTCTCATTTCTGCTTTGTTCATCCTGGCTGCTCACAAGATCATTGGTGGATTGCGGATTATTATACTTTTCTGCAGTGATTTTTATTTTGAATGAAAAACTTAGGGTAGTTCACAACGAAAGAATATACAACTAAGCTTAATATAAGCAAATAAACTCTTGGGGTGTTTTTCCACTGTCACTAGAAGTACCCATTAAGTCCCATTAATGGGTACAAAAATGCCCATTTAGTACCCATTAATGGGTACTTAATGGGTACTTCTAGTGACAGTGGAAAAACACCCTTACTCTCTGGCAGGAAGGAGGGTTGGGTTTGTAACAGGTCCATCTATAAGACATTGGGCTTGTGATGAATGTGTAGTTTGAGATTGTAAGAGAACTGCAGCCTGCATATGCGACAAGCCTTAGCTTTTTTTAATGCCTTTCTTTTAAAAATAAAAGACAAGTTCCTAGTCCCCAAGGTTGGGTGAGGGTGATGCTAGCTGAAACTGCAGGCACCATCTGATGATTTCTAATGAATGAGAACACAACTGACTTGCATAGCTCTGTCCCTTCCCGTGGCAAACAGAAACTGTATCAATTATGTGACGGAGCACATACCACAGACAAATTATACAAAAGATCTCCTTCAATCATCAGCCAGATAGAAGCATGAGGTTGAGAGGAGAGGATATAAACCTCATATGGACACATATGGGAACCTGAATCATGCACACAGACTGGCCAAGAACTGTAAACTTCTTAGGGAAGCCACAGGGGCCAAGAAGCTAATGAAAAACCTATTCCCACATTATAATGGACTACAGGGTGTATGGAGGAAGAGAGAAGCATCGAAGAGGAAGGAAAAGAGAAGAGGGGTATATTTACATTGGCACCATTGTCAAAGAAGCTGAAGAAAAGCAGAGGGGGAAAGAGAAAGCACAAAAAAGAAGAAAAATAAGACATTCAAAGAATAAGAGCGCACATACAGCAACAGAACCTAAAAAGAAAAACTTGCCTAGCAAGGATGACTTGTGGCAAGACCACATCAGGGCACACCTACAGGATTGGGAGTGCTATGAGTAGTTCCCATAAATTTGCATAGTGGCTGAAAGCCAAGGCGGTCCAGCTATCCAGTGTTGCCCATGTGTGCCTTGTTCTGATTACCCATTCTGGCTTGTTTACATTCCATGTCCACGTCTACTCTTTCAACGATTGGTGAATGCTGTTGCATGCACTGGCTCTGACCTCCTCCTGAATAGTCTTGGATTCTCCATACATCTGATTGCTTAACTGCTTCTTGGCATGGTAGATGAAGGTGAAAAACCTAGACTTCAGGTTACTGATCTATCCGTAAAGGGCACATGCACCCCTCAGTCAGGCACCCTCTGATACTGGGATATTCTACCTTTTATTTGCAGTGGACCTTCCACACGTACTCCATGCCTCATCACTGTCCCGGCATGAGTCTGCCCCTCTTCAAGTTCTCCAGGACGCCGGAAGTTGCAGCGTTTCACATCTTCAAACACATGGAACATCTCATACACACGAGCGGTGTATCCTGCTAGCTCAGTCACCTGAATTAAGAGTGAACAAACATCATCTCTTAAGGCAGGCATGGAAATCCAGAAGTCATCTAATCCACTTTTTTGCCTTGGAGTGGGGTTACTGTGTGTCATTTTCATCCATGTAGAATTTTATGGGAAATGAAGTAACAGACTAAAAAAACAAACTTTCTGTTTAGCGGCACATAGGATTCATATAAAAAGGAGAGAGAGAAAAGAGATGAAAAGGTAAACCTCAAATATAAATATACTTGTCCGCCGTTTAGGTTCTTTTGAAAAGGCCCTTGAACTGAGCAGAAGAATCAGCAAATGTTACAGCACTTTGAGTTCTTGTTTACTTAAACTTGTTTTTATGTACTCTAGCAGCCTTGAACCTTCAGGATTATTTCTTTTTACTTACCCCAAATCCTTCCAATTTTATAAACCTACTGAATTGAACACATTCGTCCATTTGTCCAGTTTAAGAGTTAATTTAAATCAATCCCAAGCATTTTTTTCTTAATATTGACCAGAAACCTCAACTTGAAGTTTGGAGAGATAAAGAAATCAAACACTTGCTGAAGGGTCTGAAAAGCTCAGGAACATATATTCCTCAAAATGTGAACAATTCATAAGGTATGAACTAGGGAGAGTTATGGCAGAATTTTTTTGAAAAGTTATTCTCTCTTGGAAAAAGAAAAATCTCTTCATTTTTGGTAGAACCACAGCATTAACCATGATAATTTTGCCTAGATTGTTTTATCTGTTTGAAACCACATGATTCTGTATTTTTGCAATTACACTGAGGAATTTTAATAACTTTGCTGGTAAATTTGTATAGGGCAGGCTCTAAATGTATGTAATAAATAAATAGGCACAGCCAAGTTTATTTAAATCAAAGGTGGGGAAGCTGTGATGCTCCAAATAATGCTGGATTGCAATTCCCCTTTAAAAACTTGAATGGGGTTTGGGGTCCACTGCCCAGCAAAATCTGGGTGGGTGGGTCACAGATTTCTCATTCATGATTTAAAGTATGGGTTTTTTTTCAAACTTCTAGACCACTGGAAGCCAACAGTAATAAAATATGATTTTAAGTCCTATATCCATAGAACATGTGTTGTTTCCATGTATCTAACTCTCATGGTAGCAAAGGGAGATTTTAATCAATGAATACTGCCAGGGAAAACTCAGGTGACAGATAAAAAGTACTAGAAAGAACAGACATCCATGAGATTTTATGCCTTCCATAGCTCCTTCTTCTCATTAGCTTACAGTGGCAAAATTAGAATACAAAGCTAAATATATTTAATTTTGGTTACCTTTGTTACACTTACCCTAGAGTGCTACATTAGATTCAGATAAAACCCAAATACAGTGAAAAGTAACAGATGCTCAGTCTATACTGGCTTCAGTTATGGTTCTAACCAGCCAAAGTGAAGATGCTTCACAACGCAGCTGAGAACTCAATATATTACTTAGATGCTCCATTTGTGAGAACTCTGAGGTTGCTTAAGCAAATCCACAAGGGAACAGAAAAAGCTTACTAGAAAGACCCTCTGGATAATTCCTCCCTTTTTCCAATGCACAGGGGAAATTGTTTGCAGAGTGTTTGAAAGGCAGGACTAAACACATTCAAATATGCTTTAAGATCTCTTTGACTTTAAAAGGTTTCTACCAAGGGAAGACCATGGAAAGGCCCATGCAGATTTCCTGGCAGCAGAACAACAGTGGTTTGCTATTTCCTTATTCTTTTTGTAAAACTACTCAAAGTTATTTGAGGCAAAAGAAAGAGAAAAGATATAGCAGTTTGAAAAAAAGTCAAATCAGTAAGGCCACATCCAGATGATGGTCGGATATCATGCTAGGAAGTGATAATGCGGGGTGTTGCTCCCTGCCACAGTCACCTCCTAGCTGGGCAGCATTTTCTTTGCGTATTTTAAGTCATGCATGCTTCTGGGCATCCAGAATGCCCAGATGTACTCACTGTCACCTCTGCACATGTGTGGACACCTGTTTCAAGCTCCATGTATGCACGCTAGACAGAGCAACTGTGGCAGCTTTTAAAGCACTATTCCTCGAAAACCTCCAACCAGGACTGGGTTTTCCAGCAATACTTCCTGGTGCTCTTTAGGGGCCAAATAGGGAGGATATGGTTGGTTTGCCTACAATTCCTGAGACAGCCCCACTTTAATGAAATGGTGCTATATTATCCCCCATCCAGACAGGACCTAAGATAGATTTTATTATATTTTATAGACTGTAATAGAATATCCTTTCCTTACTGAATTTATAACTTAACTCCAACTCCCAGGTTTTCCTGACAAAAATCATAGGAGTTTCATGTTAGCCATGATGTCAGGAATACCATGAATTCTATATCCTGGGAATATAGAAAATATGATATGTTTTAGTCAAAGGAAGAGTAAGCTACAGTTCTGCAGACTTTTCTTTGTAGACTGCCAAGATCAGCTATGAGGAACAAGGTGCAAAGGACAAGCACTTGGGACTGAGGAACCTGGTGCTTCTAAGCAGCTGCAGAACTTAAGAATTTGTACTAAGTACCACAACTGAGCTGAATAAATAGTCCTTCAGGACAAATACACTTACGCAAATTTTCTTCATGTCAACACCTACGTTTAGGTGAAGAAAGTCATTATGTTTCTGCCACAGTTGAAAACACTGCATGTTTACAGAGAGGTAATTTTTGACAAATTCAATTATTTACTCCAAAGAGAGTGCGCGTAAATAGTGGAATTAGGTACATTTGCTGAGATTCTACTTATCTGTTACAGATCAAAATCAATCCTGTGAAGATCAAAGAGCATAACTCTTGGATTATTTCTTTCATGTTGGTCTAGATGTAATCAAGGAAGTAACAAAGGAAATCAAGGCTGTTCATTTGAAATACAAATACTGAAGCTGAAGCTCAAATACTTTGGTACATAACGAGAGGACAGGACTCATTGGAAAACACCCTGATGCTGGTAAAGATTGAAGGCAAAAGAAGAAAGGGACAGTAGAGGATAAGAAGGATAGACAGCTTCAATGAAGCAGCAAACATGAGCTTGGGGAA
Organism: Aspidoscelis marmoratus; assembly: GCA_014337955.1. Taxonomy (NCBI): domain Eukaryota; kingdom Metazoa; phylum Chordata; class Lepidosauria; order Squamata; family Teiidae; genus Aspidoscelis; species Aspidoscelis marmoratus. The sequence goes on from MTQE01001795.1 coordinate 2,468,987, forward strand.
ACTCGAGGAGGCAGTAGAACACAGAAGGGCCTAGCTTGCTGTGGTCCATGGGGTCACAAAGAATTAGACCCAAGTGATCAAGGGAGTAACCCTGTTTTAATTGCTGCAGTTTTGTTTCTTCTCTCTTCTATTGTTTCTCAATAAAAATTTTAAACAAATAATCATGTGAATTAATAGAGAGAAGATCAAAAATCTGGAAAACTAAATCATGTGAAGAGGAATCTTAAGGCATGGAGACACAATTACTAGATGATGATCCCACAGCATTCTGCCCCAAGGTCTCTTCAGAACTAAAACCTCAATCTGTAAGGTATTATCTATGCCCTCTGAAGTAGGCCTCTTTCCTTTCCTATCGTCTCTAGCGAATGCAATCACACCTCTTTGTAGGAAGAAATGACTCTCTCTGTTGCATCAGCAGCTGCAATCAGCAGATTTCGGGCTGTGGTGAAGGCTTCTGTCCTCAGACTTACAAGCTCCGTCTCCTCCATTTCCAAAGCAGCTTGCTTCACTGCCTCAGAATCTAGCAAGAAACAGAATTATATTAGTAAAGCAGAGCAACGGTCAATGTGTTGATCAAGAATTTACAAAACAAAAATTTCTGTAGCAGCCAGTTCCTAAACTTCACCACAGATTTCAAGACTTGACTCTGCCCGGAGAGCATAAGATCTTACTTGGAATTGTTTCTGTCTACCACAGTGTGGGAAATCTTTGGCCCTCTGTTGTTACAACTCCAATTCCAATCAGCCCAGCCTATGATCAGGGATGAGCATATGGAGGTCCAACAATGTTTGGGTGAGCCACAGATTCCCGGGTTTTTTTTACCTAAAGAGTCAGCGGTATTGATTCAGGATTCTCTGGCTCATTCCTGCAAACACTACAACATACAGCTTGCTGAAAATTGCAAACCAAAGGAGGGTTAATTTGGGGCACTTGAGGTCAATCGTAACTAACCACCAATCCAAAGAAATTCCTGATTGTCTGAAACTGAATGTATGCTGTTGTTGCATACATTTGATATTGCATTTCTGAGGCTTTTAATGACCACCAGCAAATCTTGTTCCCCTAGTGAGGCATCTATCACCCCTGGCCTTTTGAGTTTCTATAACACTTTTGTATATGAACATGGAAATACCCACATAACTACAATAAATGGTAGAAAAACATGACGATCAACTACTCCAGATCATCATCAAGGGTCATTTTATCAGGATTCTAAGTCACTAGAGTGAAAATCTCCCTCTATTGTAGTCTTCTCTTTGGCAGACCATTATGAAGAGATATTTGATTAACATTGTGCCCACACCCTTCTTTTTATCCAAGTTATTATCACATGAAACTCACAAAAGTAGTTTATGTATGAAAGAATTATGTTATCTGGCTACTTGGGAGTGCTATCATTAAACAAATATCACAGCTACACACACTGTATCAATTACCTATATGGTATACAGTTTAATTGCATACACCTTGCAGTATATTTTTGGTTCAGTTCCTTATATATCCATAATTTGTAACATAATCAAATAGAGTTCTGTTAAGTCCTTCAAAATAATCTTCCTGCTGAAAAAATCATAAGGAGGTAAGTCAATATTACCTCCAACCTCTTTCAAAACCAATATTGTAATTGTCTATTTTTACACCCAAAGTGTCTCCAGATATGGAAAGTCAGATACAGCCCTGGTATTCCTAATAAAATATAGTGCTGCTTTAGGGAGGCAAAAACAGCAGCAATATATTTCTTAACTTCCATCCAAACTTGACATTATTTTGAAACATACAGTTCATATTTGTCATATTAATACCCAAATTACTTTTTTCTCATCTTAAGACTAGATTTTCCATCAGCTTCATTTGATCTTCTGCTGTCATATTTTTTGCCAACATCTTCATTTTCTGTCAGTGAGCCAAATTTTTTTTAATTTTCCCTTTAAAATATCTGTCCCTCTAATGGTGTTTCGAAAGATATCACTACTAAATCATCAGCAAATGTCTTTAACTTACAAGTTTCTGGTTTCAATCTATTCTAGAAATTCTCTTATTCCACCTTATGACTCTATTTAATCCTTCGAAAGCCAAAATAAACAAAAGTGGAGACAATGGGCAACCTTGTCTAGTCCCTTTCAGGGGTGTGTTTTGAAGGCCGCTGATTATCCCTCGGCAGGAGTGAGTTTTGAGGGCCTCTGCTACTTCCTCAGAGGACACATGTTTTACTCATAGGCTACAGCAACTTATTCCTGCCTTGGGCTGAGTTTCACTCACCATTGTTATAATGCCAAGACAAATGCAGGATAGGTGCATTTTGGACCCATCTCACCTACCACTCTAGACTGCCTGTCTGAGTGCCAATAGTGCAGAGTCAGGCACCCAGTCACTGCATATGGGCAAAGGAAAGCCCACTTTTCCTTTATCTAATGTCCATTTCGATCTGCTCTAAAAGGATTAACATTTTAGCCTGAACTGGATATCCAGTAATCCCAGGCAGATATCTGAGAAGTATCTCCATGCTAAATCTATTCCATTCCAAGCACTGTGTGTGTGTGGAGTTTCCAAATCAGTTTGCAAAATGCAAACATAAGAGCCCTTTATTTATCCTGCCCTTCCTTCCCTCCTCCTCTTCCTCCTCCTCTCTGCATAAGGAAAGTAAATGAAGTCAATCTCCTTTTGTTTCTCATAATTATGTCAAAGATTTCCTTCCTCTTGCAGCCTATGGCACTAAAGCAGCCCTTCTGACTTTCAAGTATAACTGCCTCCAGGGTGTGAAAAATGTGAACTCCCTTAACCTGACTCCTGGCAAAAATAATCAGTTTGAGAGCAGAGAATTTAAGGGCACGTTTCACATCCCTTACTCAAGCTAAGCTCTTCTATTACTGCTATTAAAGTTAATTGCTTGGCCTTCCAGTGAAGTTGCAGTCCTTCTCTGTTTCCCAATTAGGGTGACTCCAATAGACTACAGCACCCTACGCAGCCTGGTCAACGCTTGGGGAGAATGGGAGCTGTAGCCCAAGTAAATCTGGAGGCAACCTCAATGGGAAACACTGAAGCAAACTTTCCTGGCTTTCAAAACATAACAATATGCTTGGCTTCTCCTTTCTGATACACACAACTTTAGCTCTTACTGAAGATCCCAGAACCACATTGCTTAGCGGAGCAGCTGATGCAATATGTTGCAAGTTTAGCTCCTTGCACGTCTGGGAAGGCTGCAAGAAATTCCTGCTTGAAGCTCTTGAGAGTTGCGTTCACTCTTTGTGGACAACACTGACCTAGTTGGACCAAGAGCATAAGGGAACTTTCTGTGCTCTTGTGAGATAAAGAGTTCCCACTCACACATATTGAATCTTCTCGGATTACTTCTCCATGCCAGCAGTTTCCTGTGGTTGAGTGTCCTTCAGTGCATTACGACTGGCAAACACAGAAAGACCAACAAAAATCTGGAACAGTTTTAGTGTCCTTTGACTGCAACCTCATTTCTGAGATTTTGCTTTCCCATCTTAACTTCCCATGACAGACCAAGAAGAATAGCTGTGTTCACACCTCAGTTTTGATCCACTTTTAGTCTACTTTCAAAGTGAGAGGACACATCAACAAAGTGGTTAGTCATTCTCCTTCCACTTTATATAACCCAAAGGTGGATTTTCTGAGTTACATAATGCTGGGGGGGGGGGGAAGCTTGTCACTTTTTTGATGCACCATCTTACTCAAAAGGTGGACTGAAAGTGGATTAAAACATTTGTGTGAACACAGAAATACAGTATTTTTTAACTGACTTTCTTGCTCAAGGCATCTAGAGAAAGTGCCTCTGTTGTGCCATCCTAGTGGCAGTCCTGTCTCTACTAGACTCACCTGTTTCAGAGTAGCCAGTAGCTGTGATGATTGGCACGGCCACCATGACCAACCCAGCAGCACTCCAGACGTATTTCATGAGGAACTGCTCTAGCATGACATACCAGAGTCTTTCAAGGAGTAGCACATTGATCTGGGAAGCCAAATCACGGTAACAGCGCCGCAGAAGAGATAGTTCCACCTGGAATAGAAGCACAAAGATGAATTCTGCAGGGTGGCACAAACTTTATCATTATGGTTTGGCACATTATCTAGGACCGTTTCATTCTGGTTGCCCTTGGTTGATGACCTTCTCGAGAAGGAAGAGAAGAAGGAATAGGAGAGGGAGAAGAGTTGGCTTTTCT
>MTQE01001795.1:2486518-2506327 GCA_014337955.1 Aspidoscelis marmoratus
GTTCTATTATTTCGGTTTAGGGAAACCATTTTAAGCTTGTAATGGGAATGTGGCCCAAGTCATTTAGGTCCTTATAAGTTAAAGTTAACACTTTGAATTGGGCTCAGTAGCAAACTGGCAGCCAGTGCAACTCTTAAGACCAGCATGATGTGCATTCCAGAATAAAGCCAAGTGTGAACAAGCCCACTGCGTGACACAGTGACAGCAAGCTGAATTAATAATGCCACAGTAGTAGATTCATGAACGCCTGAGATGTACGTTGTTGCTGCAGGTTATCTTTGTACCTGGCAGGCCAAGGAAATCACCACACATAAAACCTGTGGACAGCTGCAGGAAATGTTAATAAACATCTTTACACCATTGGTTGCCTGCTCCAGTTATGTTCTTGGTAAAGAAGCAGAAAGTAAGGCTATAGAGCTTTGCTGGATAACTGCCATGGCCAAAGTTTGGATATACAACTGCCAATTCTTTTAGCTCTTATTAAACTCATCCCTAGTTATGTAGCAGACACAGAGAAACAGAAAAACTTTAAAAATATATATAAAACAAGAGAGAATTAATATCTCCTTAGTGATTGCCGTGCTTTAACATAAGCCTATTTTTGTCACATAAGGGGGTGGGGGGTTGCTTGCACAAAGGAGACTGTTTCCTCTTTGGCAGCCAGAGGAATTCTCTTGGCTTTTCAGGTACAAATAAGGACTGGCCTGTTGATAGGTTGCTGCACAAAATACAGGACAGGATTTCTGCAACTTCAGTAGTAGTTTAGGAAAGGGGGCTTTAAGCTGACTCTGCCTGCATTCAAATTCCCTTTTGGATGCCAAATGGATACGCTGGTTTTTTGGAATTTCCTACCCATCCCCCCGCTTCCTTTGGGAACCTGAAGTCTTCTTCACACACGCATAAGCACTTAAGACTCTTCTCTCTTGAATTGCCAAGACAACGGGACGTTTCCCCTGACATCATGCGCCACGCTATTGGCTCCTGCGAGGTAGGTTCATGGGAGCTGTAGTCCCAAAATACTATTCTGCATACTCTTTCCGAGTATTTGGAATATGAACGGAACGATGTTTATTCCTTGCATCTCAATATTTAAAATTAAGGGTAGCTGTCAGTTTAATGGCAGTATCGGAATTACAATTAAGACTCGAGGTAGTAGACCGTAGATATAGTAAACGAGGCAAATAAATCTGTGTAACGGCATTATATTCATCGACCTTTCCCTTTCAAAGAATCTATGGTTTCAAAACAACCCCCAGCCTTTCAGTTCTGGAGACACTGAGAAACTAGTAGAGATAAGCCAAAGAGAACATGAAACTCTTGCCTTTCCTTCCAGGTTCCCTGCGAACTCTGCCGTTCCAAATACTGATGGGGAGCCGTTCTAGGATCCTTGATATCTATTGTGCTTTATTCTATTTATTCATTGCTATCCACTTTCTCAGATATTTTCATGCGCCACCACTTTCTTTCTTGTTAGAGGAGAACTAGTAACCATCCTCAAATGGAACAATATCACTGTCCTAGAACTGCCATATGGAATCCTGATAAGGCTTAGAACGGTGATGGCCAACCTATGACACGCGTGTCACAGGTGACACGCCAAGCCCCTTTGGGTGACACACATGGTCACCCTGGCACCTGGGCGTGTAAGTGCTTGCTTGTTCTTGAAGTGTACCAAATATCAAATTTCAATTGAAGATTTAGCAAATGTCAAGAATTATTTGTTTTTGCTTTTAATAAAATACATATATCAAAAATATAACTTTTTTACTAGAGCTACAAATATCACAAAATTATGGATATTTCTAGATGTGACACAGCACCCGAGTTAAGCTAGGTTTTCTTGCGAATTTTGGCACACTGAGCTCAAAAGGTTCACCATCACTGGCTTAGAACATAAGAGGAGCCCTGCTAGATCAGGCCACAGCCCATCTAGTCCAGCATCCTGTCCCACATAGTGGCCCACCAATTGCTCCTGTGCATCTCAAGAGACAAGGGCAAACCTTCTCCTGCTCTTATATGAATGCTTTTAAGAGTTATGTAGAAGAACTTTCAGAGGGAGAGAACACATCAAATTGACAAGAAATTAAATTTCTTTTAATTTTATCTAACTCAGAAAATCCACCTTTGGGTTAGATAATGTGGAAAGGACACTTCACTTTGCCAATGTGTTTTTCTGATTTGAAGGTGGACTGAAGCTGGATTAAAACTTAGGTGTGAACGCAGCCCAGGGATTGCCTGTGTTACAAGTGACATCATCTGAAACGTTTTTTTAAACAGTCCATGAAGTTAGGGACCTGGCCTGGCTGCCATATGCCCACTCCACTCTGTCAGTCCTAAAACAGTTATGAAAAAAGGCATTTCTGCTTCACTGTGAGTCCAACACGCTTCAAAGAGCCTTAGCAATGTGATTTCAAAGGGAAAGGGAAAGGGGGAGGGAGGGGAAAATCAAGCAACTTCAGGAACAAGATTTTAAAGGTGATTCAGCTTTAGAGATAGGCAGAGAAACTCCTTATGAGTACATGACAATTGCTCTAAAATGAAGATTTGCTTGGCAGAATCAAGGCCAAGGATATGGCTCCTCCAGTAATACTCAGGAGGGTTTCAGTTTCTGTGCAAAGGAACTTGGGTTTTAACCCAGACCTTGACTGGTCTGGCTGGGGATGGCACACCACCTCTGCATGATTGCCACCATACTTCCTCTATTGCTTGAAGGGCTGGGAGCTACAGTGTTTGTAGAGGAAAGTTTGTAATTAAGCAAGGCTAGCCAAAAATCATATGACAATCTTGCAAGCCAAAGGTCACAGGATCAAGCTCTGGAGCACCAGAAGAATTGTGATCAGAGGTAGTCAACCGGCATTGTTTTTCACATGTTATCAGGCTTGGGGCTTCCCTTAGCTACCACTTGAATTGGCAGCCATGAGGAATGGAAAGCAACATTCAGAAGACATCACATTTGGTACCCCTGCAATATGCATAGGGGCTGCTGTAGGGAATCTGAGTCAGTAGTGCCATAGATAGCTGTACAGAACAGGGAATTTCAACAGGTTTAATTTATGCCCCAAGCAATGCCCACTAACATCACCTCTGCTATAGGGAGCCATTTAAGATATAGGAATCCTGGCCAGATAGAGGAATGTGGCTGGTTGCACTTTCTTTAGTAAGTATAGTATAATACCATTTCACTGAGATGAACATCTGGCATGGAGAGAGCCATCGGCACTTCAAGTGCTGGTGCAGTCTCCAACTGGCCCACCAGCACTCATAGTGCTGATGGCTCATCCAGCCAGACGAAATCATCATGGCAATGGCCACAGCAACATCTGGTAAGTGCCCAGACATTGCCACGGTGATCAGCCTGCAGCCGCCCTGCCCACTTTTAGCCTTGTAGCCAAGAGCTGCTGCGAACACTGCTGACCAGTGGGAGCTCATTAGCTCCTCCCAGTCAAGGGGCAGACAAGATTTTACTTGTCTACAGCTAGCAAAAACCAGGACATCTGAAGCGAGCTCTGGGACACTCCAGGATAGCAGCAGTAGTTGCAGTGTGCAGACGGGCCTCCCCAGGATCATCTGGAACATTCAGTGTCACAACCTTCAAACAGACCGTCCAGTGCTGCCCTCCTAAGAGTAGCTGGGCACTATCAGGTTGCTGGAAGTGTGCAATGGGCCGAGTGAGTACTACAGTCTGTAAGCAAAAACTGGTAGCAAACAGTTAAACAGTAAACCAAAATAGGTTTATTGAAATACACACGAAAAAAAGGTAAAAAGGAAAAAATAGTGAGTTCAGGTATTAGTAGGTAAAGTTCTGAAAGTCTCTTGAAGTAGTAAGCTCCCTTAATAACAGCTCTATTAGCTCAGAGGAAACCCAAGCCTCTCTGCTGCACTCTGCCACACAGTAGAAGGCTCTGCCCCCTTTAGCCAGCTCTGCCCAGCTAAAGAATAGCAACTAATTCCTTGTAACAGCAAGGCCTAGTCTGTCCTTGCTCGGCTGTAGGTCCCAGCCTCTGGTCAGTCTTTTGGCAAAGTTCCTTCAGAGCCACAACCCCCCCCCCCAAATTGTCTCCTTCAACTCTTCTCCAAAGAAAAGATCCACATCCATTCCCTGCTAGAGAAAAGATCCAGACAGCTCAGCATCTTATACCCTGCGGATCCTAGCCTCCTGGTTGGCTGTTGCCACTAGGAACTGAGAGAAACTCCTCCCACCTGTCCATCAAGCCCCCAGGGCAGGTTTTCCCTCCAATTTACCAGCAGCCAACCAATGCAAAAGGGCCCGGGCAATGTTTCCCACCCTTTCTGCTGTTTGCAAACAAGGCTTGCAAAAGAGGCTTACAAGGGAGCAAAGAAATATTACTCCCTTTGCAGCCTGAACCCTGAAACTGTCACATTCAGCAATTCATAACTGGACAATAAAGATATAACATAGCCACTAGCCGAGTGACAGCCTATTTCCTTTCCACGTTAACAAATCCAAAGGTGGATTGTCTCAAGACAATGGGGAAAGTTAGTCATTTGATGCGTTTTCTGAAAGTGAATCGGTGGCGGATTGAAACTTAGGATATTGCTGGGCGCTCATAAAATGGCGACCCATTTCTTAAGATCTGTAGATCTTGTAGCACTGCTCCCTTATGCAGCTAAAAGTACTTAAGACCTACTTTCTTCTCAGTGGTGGCCCCTAGATTATGGGATTGGCAAAGACATCTATCCACCTTAGCCTTGGGCTGAGGGAACAGCTTCCCCTCTCCATCTTCAGTGGTTTTGTAAAATCTTGTTTTTACCGTCGCAACTATTTTGAACTGTAAAGGCCTTCGAATGCAGGGCGGTTTAAAGATACAAATAAATATAAGCAAATGCGAGCATTCACTACTCTTCTTAAGATGCTACCCTATCATGGCGGTGCTTCCAGGAAGTCGCCTGCCTATTGCTGCAATACACCCACGAGGCAGCCAGGCAGAAGCCAGAGCGGCGGCGATGACAGCGGCACTTCCTCCTGCTTTCCACCTCCCCCCACTTTGAGACCAGTAACCCGCCACGCGATTGGCGAAGGGACCCCACGAGACCACGCCCACTTAAGGGCGGGACGCCACAGGCTTCTACTTCCGCTCCTGGAAGCGCTGCTGTGGTTTCGGCTGCAGGTAGGGTGGGCAGGGGCTGGTGAGTATCGGGTGTTACTTCGTCTGCTCGCCCCCTTCTCTTCTCTTCCCCTCGCCCACGAGTTCCCCGAGGCTTGTGCTCTGTTATAATGGGGGCTGCAATGGAGGGGAAGGGGGGCAACGTTTGCTCCTACCTTGCTGCGCAGCCTTAACTCCTGGCTCCTTAGCGTCCCCCACGCCCACCATCGTCACTCCAAGTGGAATAGAGTCCATTGGGGAGGTGGCCTAGTTAAACTCTGACGTCATAACAAAACCTCTTCAACCTTACGTCACAGGGCCCAGATTTTAATCGCGTGTGCAGATCTCCTTGCCTGAAACTCTTTTGGGGTGTGTTCCCTGAATGCCGTTTTTACTGTTGGCTTCCCTGCTCTGTGGGTGGCTGGCTGGGTGTGATTTTGCTTGTAAGCTCCTCGAGGACAGGGACCTGCTTCTTTCGTTTACGAGAGATTTGGGTATCGGATGACAAATCTGTCTGCAAGGGACAGGTATGGGGTGTTTTTCCAGTGAGCACTAGAGTGCCCATTAAGGACTCTTAATGGGTCCATTCGTGCTAAGTGGAAAAACACCCATGGAGGAGTGTTGGTACGAGGCCGCAGGGGTGCGTGGGCTGGTTTGGCTGCGTTCCCACTTCTCCACTTCCTCCTGTGGTTCATAAGTGACTCCCAGAATCTGGGAAGCCCTGCTGCCCTAGCTCCTGCCTGTAAGATACCCGAGGGGGAAAAATGCATTAGCTGACCTCAGTGACAAATTTGGAATGAAAACTCAGAAAAGCAAATCGAAGAATCCCTAACATTGTATGCAAGTAACTGTAGTCCCAAGTATAGTGGAGCAACACTATTTGCCTGAATATAGGCCATATCTGAGAAAGGTTCCACACTAATTATAGGTCACATGATTTATTTTTTTTTTAGGAGGTGCTTTTCCGGGAAGAAGTGAAGATTATATGAGACCAGTAGGATATATTTTTCTCCCATGCCTTATCCAGATGCTATACTTCAAGCTGCTAATTGATTTGCTGTTACTAGTTAGGAATAAACAAATTTTCTGTTTCAGAAGAGCCCTTTGGTGCAGGTGTTTAGTTCCGCTTTTCCATGACCAGTAAGGTGTGGCAAGACCACTCTTGATCTGGCAACATTTTTTTTTGGGGGGGGAGGGGGAGTTAACTGTAAACAAAGCATTTCCCTATTTGATGTCATTCTGAAGTGCAGCCAAAGCTGGCATATGGTGATATTGTATTTTCTTACAATGGGGCCTGAAGCTTGATGACAGAGCAGTAATCCTGTGTCCTTTTCCATCAGAATTTGATCTGCGACATTCCCAGTGGGACAAAAGCTTTTGTCATCCCCAGTATTTATCTCTTTCTTGCAAAATTTGGTTAGCTTAATCTCCCTCCTTAATTTGCCTGGGGTTTAAGAATGCTCTTGGGTACAACAGACATTGAAAAGCTTATTTGCAAATTATGTGTGATTGTTGATGTCTTATCCACTTTCTCCTCTTGCTACACGTAACATTGGAACTCTGAGTTTGCTATTAACTGCTTTAGTAGTGATTGCTGTGGCCCTTTCTGTACTTATTTTTATTACAGACGTATCCCTGTCCAAGGACCTACTGTCTGGATGCCAGATAGTAGGATGTCCAGGATAAGATACCAAAATGGAATCTTATCTCAATCCTGCTGTGTACCACTTTGAAGAGGTCCATTGGACCAGGATCCTTATCCTGAGCTATATAGAGCATGCAGATGACATGCACCCATAGGCCGGAATGCTATGGGGGAACTTTTTCAGTGGTGCTCCAGGAAGTGCTGCTGGACGTGGAAACTGTACAGGTTGGGAACTTTTCTTCCCAGCCTTCAGAGACTTATTGCTGCCTCTGAGGGCTCTTTGGGAGGTACAGGCAGGGGCTAGACTAGAGCAAAATGGCTGCTCTGAAAACCAATGGCCTTATCAGACTGCAGTGGTAAACTGCCCCAGCATAGAATGGGTTGCCAATCCCTGGACAGGTGTGAAAAGGGCAGATTTTGGTTTAATGCCTGATTGCTTACCTAAAACCCTTGAAGGCTTTGGCTTCAGGCGGAGTAATTTTAGCTCCCTTAAATATACCAGCAGAGAATTCTGGGCTGATCTTATTTTTGCCTACAGTTTAACACAGTATGCAATATATAGTGCAAGAAAAATTCCACCAGTAATATTTGTTGTCAGACAATTAATAGCTATGTAGTCAGTTGTAACCAAAGTTGCTGCCAAGTTTATTAGGGTTCTAGTTCGTAGTAAGCTGTTGCCAGGTGTTTCCAAGCATGATTGCACCCAATTGTGCAACTTGAAACCAGAAGGAGTATTTTGGCATCTGGAGAGTAGCAGGTGGTCCATAATTGCTCTAGACAGTAAGCTACAAATCTGCAAACAGAACCCAACTGGCAAGTTGGTATTGTAACAGACTGCTGGGATTGATCCCATCCAAAGTGAGATGTGAGCCTTATGAATGCTGCTCTTGTTTGGGGCATTATTATTCATGGGACACTTGTTGCACTGTTACCCTCTTCCCGTAAGAGGTTTTGTTGAGGCTTTTGATGAGGCCAGTGCTCTGCTCAGTTGCAGTAAAGAAAGGCTTAAAGTGGATGGGAAGATTTATCTTAAAGGTTGCCCCCAAAGAAAGCCAGTGCACCCGTTTCAGGGATGCCTTTGCCTGGCAATTACTGTGATAGTCAGTATATGTTGTTAGCTGGTTCTCCATCTGATAATAATGTAGTCCTCTGGACAGCCCATGAGATGCGAAAAATAAAGTGTAGCATTGAAATGCAAGAGCAATACAGACCGCAAGTGAACACTTGGGGTGTTTTTCCACTGTCACTAGAAGTACCCATTAAGTACTTAATGGGTATTTCTAGTGACAGTGGAAAAACACCCTTGATGTTGCTGAGGAAGTGATAAAGAAATCGGGTTTAGTGATTACAGATAACCCAAACTTATGCTTTCATTTTGTTTTTCTGGTCAATATATAGCAATTCATTGCTGTGTTCTTAATAACCTCCTCAGCAAGATGGCCACCTGGCCTGCCACTGTGTTTTGAAAGCAGAACTGGAGTGGTTCGTAAAGATGGTGCTTTTCTCTGTATTCTGGCCTTGATATCCAAAGTATGGGCGCTAACCAATGTTGTAGACCACATTGTGTACTGGTGGGTATACTAAGTAGAGTTAGTGCTGGCTGCCCTATGGCACAGTGTCAAGTCTTCAGGTTGAAAAATGGGTTATATTTATTTATTTATTTATATTTCAATTTATATGCCGCCCCATACCCGAGGGTCTCTGGGCGGCTCACAACATTTAAAAAAGATGTATAAAAACAGTATCAAAAATAAAACAAATTTAAAAATACAGTTTTAAAAGTACAAAACAGTTAAAAACATCAGCGGTTTTCAGTGAGGGAAAGTGTGGGGAACATTTAACCAAAGGCCTGTGTGAAAAGGAACGTTTTCACCGCCTTCCTGAATAAGAACAGAGAAGGGGCCTGACGCACCTCAAGGGGGAGACCATTCCACAGCCTGGGGGCCACCACCGAGAAGGCCCTCTCCCGGGTACCCACCCGCCTAACTAAAGAAGGCGGAGGGATCACCAGAAGGGCCTCCCCTCCAGATCTTAGAACACGGGCAGGTCGATATGGGAGAAGGCGCTCCTTTAGATATCTGGGACCCAAGTCATTTAGGGCTTTATAAGTTAAGGTTAGCACCTTGAATTGGGCTCGGTAGTGAATTGGCAGCCAGTGCAGTTCTTTTAGAACCGGCGTAATATGCGACCGGCTAGATGTTCCTGTCAGCATTCTAGCGGCTGCATTTTGCACCAGCTGCAACTTCCGAACCGTCTTCAAGGGCAGCCCCATGTAGAGCGCGTTACAATAGTCCAGCCTGGAGGTTACCAGAGCGTGGATAACTGTCTTTATAAATAAACATTATTATTAAAGTGGCCTTTAAAAGGCAGCTGGAAACTTTCAGCCTCCCTGCTCTTGTTGGATGCTGATACTCTTGTCACTGACCATGTTGGTTGTGAGTTGCAGGCCAAGAACATCTTTGGGTGTGGTTTCTCAACCTTGTTTTCAAACAAAGCAACTGAAGCCCATGCCATGTTTGAAAACTTCTCTCTCCCTATCCTAGGCATGGTCATTGGGGCACTAGGTGCTGGATTGTGTGCTGTAAACTCTGTATTCAAATATACTTTCTTGCCTTCTAGCTAAGAACCATACCTATCCAGAACTTCTCAGACTCTCTCCAAGGAATTCATGATGAGTCTCCAGTGGGCGGCTGTGGCCACCTTTCTATATGCTGAAGTTCTGCTCGTCTTCCTCCTGTGTATACCTTTTATCTCAGCCACAAGGTAAGGAGTTGGGTGTGGGGGACATTTTGGGAACCTTTGGGGACTGAGATTGATAGATTGTAAAATTAACCTTCTGAACAAATGTAGTAGTCTTAGAAGACACTGGCCAGTCCTTTGGTGGAACAGTATCCCAAGAGCTTGATGTCCAGAAAAGAAGACATGGTAGGCCCTATTCATTTTCTCCTATTTTTCAACTAAGCTGGGGAAATGGTAAACCTGAACTCATTAATTACATCCTTCAGGAGGTGTCACTGAAGACTGTCTCTCCACCGCTGAGCATCAACAAAGTTTAACTTTCATGTTTATTTTAATAAAAGTAAGAGAAATAAAAGTTGGTTGCAGAAAATAGAAAGGGGGAAAATTTCAAGCCTCAGTATAAATCTCAGCTGGGTTTCCTGATATGTGGAATGTTACATCATAAGTTCCTTTATAATTTTTATTCTGAAATACAAAGGGGAACTCAAAACAGAGCTCCTCACAGGCTTACCTTTTCTTTTCAGTTGATTTGTTTATTTTCAGAATACATAAACCATAGATTAACGAATACAGCAGATAAATACAGAATTCTATGCTTCCCAATAGCTATTCTCTTGGCCGGATAGATTTATTACCGTTGATGTATAATATTTTCTAATGTATAACTATTTGAATATTCACAAGCAAAATTTAAAAATTTAAAAAATACATATAATTTAACATCTGCTAATTGAAATCCTCCCAAGCTTCTATGTTCTACTTCTATTGAATTAATCCTTATCCTACCCACTTACAAAAGTGGACCAAAACTATTAGTAACTTTTTTAAAAAATTGAAAGGTCAAACTGATTGTATCTTTTAGTTCTCTGTTGTCCAGTTTATTTTGTAATAAATCACTTTCTCCCAGCATTTACTTGTTGGCTTTATGCTTTGATCCATATATTTTTTCCTTAAGCAATCAAAAGTGATCGGTTAACCTATGTAGTAGAGCCATTTTCCCAACTCCCATTTCCTCATATCTTCTCATCCAGTAGCGATAACTGATTGTTCTGTCCTGGTTAGTTGTTTAATTGGCTATTTATCTTCTCTTCTCATCTACTTCTCCTTTAAGGAGTGTAGTTTCTACCTTTTCAACCTTTTAAGTTATAGGCCCATATTCCAGTCAATGTCTTTATAATTCTTTCTCAGACTCCCATCAAAATTCTATAAATATCACCCCCAAGTCCTTCCCCCTGTAATTTTCCTTGAATTACTCCTTAAGATGCATTACTTGATTATTTGATTGCCACTCATGTTCATACCACTTACATAATTGTATAGATGCATAATTTGTAGCGATTCCTTAGCCCATAATTTCTGTTAACTCTTTCTGTTTGGTTCACTGTCTGATTGTGGGAAAGCCCATGCTGTTTCAATCTGTTAAGTGAGATTTCTGATACTACTGTACCTTTGTCATTTATTTGTGCTATTGAACTCTATGTGGGAAGCTGTGGCATTAACTTTTCTATGCAATGCTATCAGCATTGACTTCAGTGGCTCAGTGAAATGATCCCTAAAGCTTTTATTTTAACTCAATTTTATCCTTTCCAGCCTAACCCTTTTCTTATCACTAAGTTCTAGGTCTAGTATTTTTACAATCTGAAATGCCTCATAGGAGCACTCTAGGCTGGTAATGCCCTGGTCTCCTTCATCTTGATGTGCTTTCAAGAACCATTTCATTATTCTCAATTTTTTTTTTTACTGCTGAAGGACCAGTTTATTTTCTTATCCCATATTCTCAGTATTTCTGATGGTATTGTTTCTGGGAAAACCTGAAATAAATATATCTCTGAGAATACTGATAAAAAAATTAAGTGATGAAGTGGTTCGCAAAGCAGTGAAGCTGCACTAATTTGTAGAGCAAAGTGGAAGCCCATAGAAGAGCAGTCCAAGCAGAAACATGGATTCCATGTGACCAGGCTGGTCAGGAAAACACGACAGAAAAATATATCCATTTTTAAAAAGACAAGCAGTTTGTCACCCCCTTTTTCCCCTTGCATGGCTCTGTAAAAGGCAAAAAGCAAATGCCGATTAATTGAAGTCTATAGTGGAAAAAGTAGCTGATACGCTATATCCTTGATAATTCAGAAATTATTGGGTAGGGTTATCCCATCAAAGGATTAGTACCTGAAGAAGAAGAGTTGGCTTTTCAACCCCACTTTTCTCATCCATTTAAGGGGACTCAAAGCAGCTGACAAAGCTTTCTGTTCTTCTCCCCACAACAAACACCTTGTGAGTTAGTTGGGGCTGTGAGAACTCAGAAGAGAGCTGAGACTAGCCCAAGGTCACCCAGCTGGCTTCATGCAGGAATGTGAAATCAAACCTGGTATTCCCAGATAAGAATCTGGCTCCCTGACCCTAGACCGGTGATGGCCACAGGTGACACGCCAAGCCCTTTTGGGTGACACACATGGTCACCCTGGCACCTGGACGTGTAGTGCTTGCTTGTTCTTGAAGTGTATGAAATACCAACTTTCAATTGAAGATTTAGCAACAAAAGTCACTAATGTAAAGAATTATTTGTTTTTGCTTTTAATAAAATACATATATCAAAAATATAACTTTTCTACTAGAGCTACAAATATCACAAAATGATGGATATTTCTAGATGTGACACAGCACCCGAGTTAAGCTAGGTTTTCTTGTGAATTTTGACACACCGAGCTCAAAAGGTTCGCCATCACTGCCCTAGACCATACTGGCTCACTCACTAGACCAAGTGGAAGTGGAAACAAGTCTTGCCTCTGTGGTAGCTGGCTGGTTGGTTATCACTGTAGAAATTGCTACATCTTAATCAAACTTATAAAGCTTGCAAAAAGAACTGATATTGCAGCATTCATCCAGGTTGGGATCTGCAAACCACCAGGGTAAATACTATTATTTGGACCAATAATACCCCATTATCTGTGCAGTGATTGTGTTCACAGACTGACTGAAAGCAGGGTTGTCTATGTGCCTCCTTTTGAGTCCTCTTCTGTCTGCAGACGTTTCCCGCTCTTGGGAGCTTGTTCCTCCTTTGTCTGCCCCTTTGGCTCCTGGGCATTGTTGAGGTGGAGAACAGGTATAAAATCTGCAGATTTTGCCCCAGTTCCTGAGGTGGTCAGTTCTAGAGTCTTGAGCAAAATCTCTCCCTTCTTCCCTCATTTCTAATGATGGTCTGAGTTATGGGGAACAGAGGGAATTCTAGCACTTGCTCCCTTATTTGCTTACGAATCACTTTTCTACAAAGAGCCTCTAAAGATTGCTGCCAGCTTTCCTGGTTGAACTCCTGCCTGCTGAGTCTCACTTGTAGCATTGACTCCTAACCTTTGCCTACTGATTAGCAAATCTTCAAGCCTCCTGACGGTCTTGTCTCCTAGTCTTCTGCTGTGGAGAAGCAGCATGGCTTGGATAGAGCCTCCTTTCTTCCTATGTATTCCCACTGCGATCTCTGTACAGGGCAAAGACCTTTGAGAGTGAGAAACTTGCCTTTCTTTTTCTGGCTTCCAATCCAGGATCCAGAGCACAGTAAATGAGTGCTTTAGGGAACCTAAGTCAGGTTGGATAATAGAGAGAATTTAACCTCTAGGAACCTAGTGTGTTATCAAGCCACTAAAACCTTCCCTAGTGAAGCTATTGCTTCAGAATGTCAGGATGCTATCAAAATTACTCAGCTGTACCTAAACCTGTTATTGCCTCATTAGTTTCTTATTGCTTTTGATTGACAGTAATTAGAATCTGTTGTCTCTGTGCTACTGCTTTGCCTATGCTATTAACATGGGTACATTTTGCTACTTACATTTTTGCTTGCCGTTTTCTTTGTGTGTTTTTTTAAAGTTCTAATTTAGAATTCCTGTTTGTTTTGAATTGCGTTCTCCACTTCGCCCTTCCTAAGGACCTCATGCCAAATTAACAGTTTCTGTAAAAACCAAACCTTAACACTTAAGATCCAGTGTAATGAATTGGGAACTATATTCCCCAAACCAGGTAAAACCAGAACAAACCACTCCTAACAGTATCAAGTTTTTAATTTTAATAACAAACATCAAATCAAGCAACAAATACAGTCATAACCCAACATACAACAACAGTTGACAAATGATCAACAAACAAGTATGGAAGAAATGCAATTATTATAACAGTAACTCTAAAATATACCCTATATGCTCCCTCAATTCAAGCATTGTCCTGTGCTGTGTCCCTGAAATGAAAGAGCCAACTTACCTAGTATGATTATTACTCCTGCAAAAGAAAAATACCTTGTTAACTATTTACTAAGTGCCAGAGGTTGCTGAGACTGAAATCTGGTTGTTTGAGCATAACAAGAGGACCCAGATACCATAAAATTGACTTAACAGAGCCTTGACCTTTCATTTGATTAAGCTGAGCAAACAGGTTATTCTTCCATAGCTATTTCCCAAAGATGATTATTTTAATTTTTAAATCCCCATAATTCTTCCAGTTTCCGGCCATTTAGCTGAACAACAACAACAAAATTAGCAATACTTTATGTTTATGTGTAAATAAAGCTCTGGTGTGTTATGTTATGTGTCACACCAGAGCCTTCTTTACACATATGTTAAACATAAAGTATTGCTAATATGTAAGATAACAAACTAAAAATAAAATTAAAAAAAAAAAGCTCTGGTGTTAAATTCACTAAAATTTTCAATGCTTCTACTATTTCTTTACCAATATCATGCCAGAATTGCTGGATCTTTTCACAAGCCCACTGTTGGTGTAAAAAAGTTCCAAGAACTTTGTGACAATGCTAGCACTTACAAGAAACTGATCTTGCTATCTGTGCAAACTTAACTAGTGTCACACAGCAGCAGTTAAAACTTTTAAATAAATGTCCTTTATATTGCATTTACACTAAAAAGTATGAATTTTGAAGCCTTCATTCTCGTCAAAATGCTCAACTTTTTCTTCTTTCGTGCTGTTATTTGCATAATTACTTCTTTCCAAATTTGATTAATTCCCTGGTATACCGTTAAAGTCTTAATTGGAGTAATATTTTCTGATTTATAATTTTTTGTTCCTCTGACTCAGTTTAGTATCAGTGGCTACTAAAATAGATGCTTAGGCTCTCCAGGTTGGAGGGAGCGCCAGATGTCTCTAAAGGCCATTTGCAGAGAATCGAGAGCAGGTGAAGGCTTTGGCTTTGCCTTCTGCCTGAGATGTTCAGAAGCCATTGGTGGGCGACGGTGTGAGGCAGGATGCTGGACTAGATGGGCTGGGACCCAATCCAGCAGGGCTTCTCTTATGTTCTTATGATACGGTATGAGACTAAGGGTGGGAAACCTCCAAATGCTCCGTGACTTTGATTCCCATCAGCTCACACCAGTACGTCTGTGAACAAGCATAAGGGAAGTTGTAATCCGGAGGCTTTTTAAGAGCATGGCTTCCTACTCTGTCTGAGGTAAAGTGTACCAGGAGGCCCAAACATTTGGTGTTGATGTTACTTTGACACCTACCTTTCATTCCTCCTAATTTGCTTGATCTATCCAAGAAGGTGTATTTTCAAATATATATATCTTGTTCTTCCTTAAGGCAAGTTAGAGAATAAAGCAACAAAGAATTATAAAAGCATAAGTTAAAATACAGGTGTTCGACCCAGTCATCAATAGAAACCATTCAAAAGGGAATGAATTCTCCCCACAAAACCCCAGTGAAGAGAAATCCCAGTAAGGAGAGAAACCCCAGTAAGGAGAAATCAAAAGGAAGAGAGGCGTGGATGAAAGAGTGCATCTTAACTAAGCACTGAAAGATGTTTGGTGTTATCTTACCGTAGTGCATCTGCTGAGTTTTACTCCTAAACGTTGGCTTTTTTTGACAGGTGGCAGAAGATCTTCAAATCCCGCTTGGTGCAGCTGTTGGTGACATATGGAAACACTTTCTTTGTTGTCCTGATTGTCATCCTTATCCTGTTGTTTCTTGGTAAGTGGCAGCTATCCTGTGATTGTGGTGGCATTCTTTCTCTAACTTGTCAACCAGGAGTTGGACACACATTGGTAGTACGCAATAACTCCAGGTTGTCTCTTCTCCATAGCTGAAAAAACTCAAGACTCGTGTCAGCCTGCTTAGAGTACCAATTTGGTTATGAAAGGTCCAGGTTAAAATTCTGCCCAGCGGTGGATTTTCTTTGGTGGTCAGGCTAACTCATTGATTCTGATCTCCTTAATTGGGACAGTGAATAGGTATTTTCTAGTCTGGAAAATCCTTAGAGTAATAATCAAGATAAGTAGAAGGGGGAAATTTTTTTTAAAATAGAGGGATAGCTTCCAGCATGGGAAAGGAGGGGGCTTGGAGCTCTTAGCTACATAGATAACTTCTATAGGCTACTCTTTCTCTGTTTCTTTTCTGTGGCTTAAGCTTGTGCCAACCTGTGTGAAAACAGCTAAATGACTGACTCTGCCTTCCTGACAATCACTTCTATAAATTATAGCCATACTGATGCTACTGTTGGGGAGTACAAGGAGGAGGAAGAGCCTTGGCAGGAAAAGGGCTGTTCAGTTTTGCCCTCGTTCTGCATCAAGCAATCCTGGCTTGTTTTCTGGTTCTAATTCCAAAGTGCTGATAATTGTCTTTAATTATGATCCTTCCCTTTAATCCTACTAGCATGTTTTGGGTTTCTATAGTCACTGCTAATCTTGGGTGGGGCCTCTGGTTAGAAGTGCTTTCCCTTCCCGCTTGCGGACACTGTTGTTTTGGTATATACTCTTGTTGTTTTAATATGTTGATTTTAAATGTTGTTACCCACCCTAAGACCTTTAGGTATAGGGCAGGAGAGAAAATAATAAATAAATATTAAGAAACAGCTCTAATCGGGAGGCCAACCTCTCTTAAGTATTTTGGCATTTTACAAAAGGGGTACAAAATGTCTGATTGCTTGTGAATGAACTCTTCCCTTGATAGTATACCACTAGAATTCAGCATCACCTTGTTTTGCAATTCTTTGGGGGAAGAAAACCTAATCACTATAAGTGAAGGGATGGATATATTTTTGTTTTCAAGACAGATGCTGTGTGTTGTGTTATGAAGTTTAGCTGGAATATGTTGTAATATTTAGTAAAATATTTTTTAGAAAAAGGTAGACTCTGTAAATGGGATGGTATTTTAAGAATTTCGAAGACAATTGGAGTAAAATTGGCGGAGTACAGTTTCCATAATTTCTGACCATTGACCTAGCCAGGGCTGAGAATATTTCTTGCTTTTAGTTATGTCTTGGTTTTCATGAACGGTGTGCATCTTAAGAGTGGGCCAGTTCCGAAAAATGCAATATGGAATCCCCAGAGTAATGTCTTGACTCAAAAGGTGGAGCAACATTTGAAAGCTCACAGGTTCCTCACCACTGGCTTGTAATGATCCCATGGTTTGGCCAAGAGTTCTGACTTTTGGATTGAGTCCAGTGATCATCTAGATGGAAGATCCTTCTAAGGCTGTAATCAAATGGAGCACCGGGGAAAATAAAAGAAGTTTATGATGTGATAAAACAAACATTTAGATAACACTGGAAATTGTAAAAGAGTGATTCAAAAAAGATGTTAGTTGAAATCCGGTTGTTCTACTACAGTACAGTAGGTTATTCTACTCTATTTCAAAGCATACTTATTTGGTCCTGTTTCAGTCTGGGTTCACTGGATGTTATGCCACCAGCCTTTGTTGCTCTGATGGTTCATCTTTGTTGAGAGAGGAAAGTGGGCATTCAATCCTGTTCATTCTTTTTGATCTCTCAGTGGCTTGTAAGAGCACTGACGGATGTATCTTCCTGGCTTCTGGAATTGGGAAGTGGAAGCCCTGTTTTATGATGGTTCTGCTCCCATTTCTGGGCAGGCTTCAGAAGGTAGCTATGGATAGTTCCTGTTCATTGCCCTGGGAGCTTTCATATGAGATTCTGCAGAGGAATAGTCTGTCTTCTGTGTTCTTGAATACTGATGCAAATGCATTGGGTGTGGCCGTTAGGAGATTTAGAAGGAGGCACCATCAGTACAGTGATCGTCTTCAACTCATTATTCCATTAGTAAACAAACTATGTGTCATGGGGCTTGGAATCTGCTGAGGTATGAAGCGACATTGCTGTCATTTGAGGTTCAGGTATTGGCAATGGCCAAGAGCCCTTATTTTCACTTCTAACTGGGCCTTTCCTAGGTAGGAACAACATTGCTCTGGGAATTCACACTTTCTTAACCAGTAGATTAGACTACTGCAGTGCACCGTACATGAGGATGTCCTTCAAGATAGTCTGAAAATTGGCACTGGTACAAAGCAGCTAGATCACTGCAGCAGGTTCTGGCCAGAGGCACATCACACCAATGAAGGATCTGCAATAGTGGCCTCTTCACTTGTTGCTGGGTACCACTGAGTTGTAGCTGACTCTTCGTTGATTGCATGGGCACCTCCATGGACATCTCTATGCAGTTTCCTTGGCAGAGACAGAGAAGTGGTTTGCTACTGCCTACTTCTGGGGAGATGCTGGGGATTGAACCAGCAGCCCTCTGCTTTCCAGGCAGTTTGCTCAGCCTGCCTATTTATTAGGGAGCCTAATTCAAGGTATAGATGCCAGCATATAAACCCCTGAACAACTTTGATTCCAGATGTCTGAAGGATTACTGGAGCTGTCATCCAGATCTTCCCAATTATTGGCTTCTAACCTGGATAAGAATTAGTTAACAGCCAAAGTCATGTAGCACTTGAATTATCTAAACTGACTCTCCAAGGCTCACATTCGTAGAATACCTGAGAGACGCTGAAATTGTGTATAAACTTCATTTCAGCTTTAGCACACTCTTCTTGGGAGAGAGCAGCGTCAGAAGGGCGGGTCAGTCTTTGAAAAGACAGAAAAAATTGCAATCAGATAACTAAAATAAGATGGGCAATGTCACAATGTGAAGTCTATCTAGCCTATTTGGTAAGCTAGATCTCTTGGGTATTCTTCTGTCTTCACAATAAGCAAGAAGCCACACTAAGAACTGTAGACTTTTAATAGTTTTTATCCTTGTTTCTCATGATCCTCTGCTGAGGACCATCTTCACATGTGCAAAAGAAATAGGAGTTTGTAATCCAATATTGGATGAGTCCACCCTTCCAGTCCCCAATTCTTCCACTGCCTTTTTGGAAGCTACAGTTGTGGACCATGGTTGACACTAGAGATAAGAGTGAAGCATGGATGCATATTCTTCTCATATCTTTAATTTATATACTGAAAATATCATAAGAATGGAGAAATTTAGAGAAAATGGCAGCTGGAATTCAAATTAAGGTTTGAACCCTTAATAGGTTGAGATATTCAGATGATGCTACTCAGTTAGCTGAAAGTAGAATAACATATTATTCAAATGAAATTGGGAAGTCCAAAATCTTAGGAAGAAAAGCCAAAGTGCTATCATCTGTCGGTAAATTTAGTGTGGATTGTAAAGAGGTATGTGGGGTTGTAAGATTTCCAGATAGGTAAAGATATACAGGGTATTGGAGAATTAAGAAAAAATAGTTCTAGGGAAGAAAGCAAGAAAAGGTTTTGAAAGGATAAAGACCTGAATCATTAAGCAATGCAATTCCCTGTAGTAATGTACAGCAGTGAAAGCTGGACACTGAGAAAGGAAACAAGAAAGAAGAGATAGAAATGCCTTTGAATTATGGATCTGCAGAGAGCTACTAAGAATACCACAAGGCAGCCTGCAAGAAGGGGAAATGATTCAGATCTGAATTAAGTAAAACCTATTCCTCCTTTGAGGCAATAATCATAAGATAGAAAATCATATGTTGTGGGCATGAGAGATGGGCAAACAAAAGTCCCCCAAAATATTATGCTTAGTAAGATTGTGAGAGAAACAGAAGAAGGTGAAGACAGTGGATGGATGAGTTTAAGCGGGCTATCCTAATGTCTCTGGAGAAACAGTATTGTTAAAGATGGATCAGATGGACACGGTTTTGTTCCAGAGTTTTGCTTTTAAGCTTGTGCCATAATACCTGACTGAATATCTATTAATTCAGAGTGACATGAAGCAAATAAGATGGAAGGATGTTAGTTGATCATCCAAATGTTCATGAAATAAACCTGACAGATCTCTCTGGAAGATTGTTCAGTTTAGGCAGAGCACTGAAAACATCCTGTTCTTGGAGGCAGTCAGCATTGTCTCAGCATTGTGACTCATGAGCTAATGTCTCATATGCCAGTCTTGGCTCATGTGATGAGTGGCAAATCTGGGAGAAAGGAGCTCCATAACACCAAGGGTGCTGAGGGCTTTAGAAAAAAGCAAGCTACTCCAACTGGGCCTCAAAACTGTTGCAAGTGCTGGAAAT
>MTQE01001795.1:2523162-2545486 GCA_014337955.1 Aspidoscelis marmoratus
AGCAGGACGCTTCTAAGGCCATTTGCTGGGATTCGAGAGCAGGAAAAGGTCTGTTTTTGTCTCTGTTTGAGATGTCCATGAGCATTTGATGAGTGTGTGTGACCGGATACTGGACTAGATGGGCTGTGGCCTGATCCAGCAGGGCTTCTCTCATGTACTTAAGTTCTTATGTATTTCTCTCTGACAATTAGCACTACAGAAGGAGAGAGACTGCAAAAAGACCCCCTTGGCCCACCTCACAGTAATACAGGCATAGAAGAAGAAGAAGAAGAAGAAGAGTTGGCTTTTCCAGTCTGCTTTTCTCACCCATTTAAGGGGACTCAAAGCAGCTGACAAAGGTTTCTGTTCTTCTCCCCACAACAGACACCCTGTGAGGCAGGTGGGGCTCTGAGAGCTCAAAGAGAGCTGTGACTAGCCCAAAAGTCACTCATCTGGTTTCAGGGGTGGTGGTGGTGACAGAATCAAACCCAGTATTCCCAGATAAGAGTCCAACTCCCTAATCATTAGACCAAACTGGCTCATAGAGACTTTGAATGGCTACTGTTTGCCATTCCTCTATCTTTAAGTTATCTTTTGCTCTTCTTGAACCACTCTAGTAATTTTGTTGTTGTAAAAATACAGGCATTTGGGCTAATTGCCCTCTGTGTCTTGCAAACACCTTTAGATTCTCTATTGAGGTAACCTTTCACTGCCGATCCTCCCCAGTCTTCCTCATAATCTGTCTCAGTCTCACCCAGCAAGGATTCTGTGCAGTTAGCCCTAAGGTCTGCCTTGAATTAGCTACATTTTTGTGCCGGGAGATGAAAACGTCATGTCATTGCCGAAGGTTTTGCACCATTTGCTCTGCCAAATGCACGCTTGCTTGCATCTGGTCTTATCTGGGCAGTAAGCTGTATCATAAGATGTGTCAAAGTCTTGACCACTGAAAGGCTCCTTTATGAGTAACACTTCCTCCCACCTGCTAGCCTCTGAGAATTTCAAAACAGCCTTGTGCTACATTTGGGAGGTTAGTGCTGCTGAGGTTCTCCAAATTCCAAGAATTAGACTGCAGTCTGTCTTCATTTGACCTGGACAGCTGTGAAACCCAAGTTCTGCCAATAAATTATTGCGCTATTCCCAAGCGCCGTGGCACTTCTGGGAATCTGAGGTAACTGGGGGCTCTCATATAAAACCCAGGCAGTATGGATTTATTCCCCCCCCCCCCAATAAACTAAATGAACCATGACTTCATACTATCCAGGTTCTGAAAACAGACACTTAGGCAGTTTCCAATTCTGTCCAGTGTCTCTGTTGTGGATGCTGTTTGGGCCTTCCATTTTCTCCTTGAGGAACCATCTTCCTTCTCCTTCCCTTCTATTTATATAAAGTAGCAAACCGTCCAGGTTTAAAGAATAGAACTAATAAATTGGTAGGATTATTCTTGGCAACTTAATTCATTGCTTGGTGGTAACTTCTGTTTGTTAATATAAATAATACCTTTTTTTGTAAGGATTAAAACTTTAGCTCCCAGCATATTTTAAATCTTCGGTATTTTTGTGGTTCCCTCCCAATACTTTATGGGTGAGATAGATTTGTTAGTAACCAGCAGTGTGAGATAGGTTTGTTAGTAACCAATAGAACTCAGGATGCTTTTTGAAATTAAGACTAACAAACCTTCATAATTTCCATTGACACTTGCTGTTAAGATATTTGGTATTCAGAGAAGACAATCTCCGGCGTTGTCTGCCAGAACTGAAAAGATGCAGTATGCTTGTGGCCTCAAGGGGGCAGCCAAACCCTACTGCTCAGGTTGATGCAGAAGTGCAGTATGGAGCAATCTCAAAACAGGTTTATGGAGCTGAGTTAATTAAGTTGCCATATTATCAGATAGCCTTGACCCTTTAAATGGTATTACCGATTGGGAACCTAAACTCTGATATGGGTTTAAATGGAGCAATAAACAGGGTGTAAAGATAATCACCAGCCTTGATTTTTTTTAAAAAAGAGTTATTACTTGTGTTTCTTATAGTGGTTTAGTTTTGGTTTTCTTACAGGGCTTTTCAAAGACCTGTTCCCTGAGGCCTGCCTCCTTGCTTTCTCTGGGGTGGGGCAGATTGGTTCAACTAGAGATGAGAGGAGGGTGGAGCGGATTTGACTTTTGGCCCAAGTGAAGCCCCATTTTTGGAGAGACCTGTTGGGTCAGATTAGTTTCACACCTATTTGAAAGATAGCATTCCAGGTTGGGAATGAAGTACATATTTTTGCCATTTTATTACTCCTGTCTCCCTTCCCCCCAACTGTTATCCACCAGGAGAGAACTAGCTAACCAATCCAGTATCCTTGCGAAGAAAACCCTATAGAAAAGCACTTCCTCTAGTGACTAGAGGAAAAACTTTATAGCCTTGGAAGGTGTCTGAAATGTCACTGGGGAAGAACAAAGGACAGTTACAAAGAACCTCCAGGAAGAATGAAGTGGCTGGGCTGAAGCTGGAAGGATGTTGAGCTGTGGATTTGTGTGGTGGTGAAAGGAAAGGTGTAAAAACAATATTGTATAGGAACCTAGAATGTAAGATTTATGAACCAAGGTAGGCTGGATGGGGTCAACCATGAAATGGCAAGATTAAACATTGGCGTCATAGAAGTTTGTGAACTGAAATAGGCTGGAATATAGTAACACAGTTTGTGTTACTGTTTTTTAGGGTTGCCCTGTGCATTGGGGTACATAAGAAGAGCCATGTTGGATCAGATCACAGCCTAGCTAGGCCAGCTTTCTGTCTCTCACAGTGATCCACCAATTCCTCCTGGGTATGCTTAAGCGGAAGACAAAGGCAGAACCTTTACTTGCTCAAGGGCATGGATTTGTGGCAATAATAAACTCCCCAGTGCTGATTCTGTATTCCACCCTTTCCATGGTCATGACTTGTTCAACTATACTTTGAAAGAAGTAAGTTTCGATAAAATCTCTATTGATAGCCATTTTGGACACTACTACTCACTGTGGTCTGTTTTCTGGGAAATCCCCTTTTTTATGGTCACTAAACATTCTCAGGGTTGTGTTTGAATTAATGTGTCCTTCATGAAGCAGATGAAAGTCTCATTGCTTGTTTGAGGGAGAGCCTTGGCCAGGGATAGGATCTCCTGTATCTCTTCAGTTGTTGCTGAGCTTCTAATTCTGTTAGTTGACTCTCTGGGTAGGGATTGGGCAAACTCAGAGCACTTTTATTTAGAGGACCAAAGGTTCTGGTTCTTCTCCTAGAACCTTCGGGGGCCATGTTTTGGAAGAGGAACCTGTTGAAGCACATGTCTTCATCTTAGGAGACGTGTGAAGAACGGAAGGTCAGAGCCCTGTCTCAAAACTATATTTTTAGCTGCGGAAGGCTGGCTTGATTGAAATCTGTATATTTTAAAGCACTGGGAACTGGTAGATCTTCTCTTTTTTATTTGAATAGCATAGATTTGTAAACATACGAGATCTTCCTTTTTTTAAGAGGGAAGAAGACCTTAACAAAAGGCCCTGTGTCTGCTTTTTGAATCTCAAACTTCTGTAAGTATATGTTGATGAGCAAATATACAATAGGGTTTGAAGGCTAAGAACCTTTTTGGACTGACTTGGGACAGCTGGAATAGTGCTTCGGGGCTGGTAGAAAGCAAATACCACAAGAAGTTGACAAAATATCTGTCCTGAAACACCCAACGCGGCACATCCAGATGAATAAACTTTGCTTCATGCTTACGAGACTGTGAAATGTGGGCGATGATCTTCTTTTAGGTAACCATTTTCAAAGTTGCTTAAATGTGAGGAAATGTATCTGTTGTAACAACTCCAGAAAGATGGCTTTTCATGGTATCCTGAACATCAGGGAAGTCATCAAGGATTTTAAGTGTCCTTGGATTCCGATGAAAGGTGGTACAAAATAGCTTTAATCAGTCAGTCAGTCAGTCAGCCAGCTACAGAAGCCTTTCATGTGTACAGCCTGAGTATCAGAAATGGAGAACAAAGGATATAAACGTAACCACCAGCACGATCTACCACAGCTTTGTGAATCTTCTAATGCAGAAATCTTGTATAACATTTTTCTATACATAGCATTGCTAATATTAGGCTATCATTCCTGAACCTATCCTGCTAGTATGCCTCATTTTGATGGTGTTTTCCTAAGATGAACCATGGCTGAAAGCTCCCACAGCCTTTCAAAACAGCCTGGATTAAAGCAAATTACTCTAGTATCCTTGCTCCCCTTTCCAGTTCCTGAAATAAACATTTCCTTAAAAAAAGATTCTCTTTGCGTAGAAAATGGTCCTTCATTCGGAGTTTCTTCAGATCCAGGTTCCAAGCACACACAGTTTCAAAAAGCACCTCTGAGGCGCCTTAGAGATGGCTCACAGATGGGATTGTTCATGTGCCAGTCTGCCCCTTTTCCTTCTTATGAACATTCTGTGCTAGAAAAGTGGAAGGAGAAGGCCAGATCTGTCTCTGAGGTGCTTCTGAAGTATTTTTTTGTTGGGATACATGTGAAAGTAGCCTTATTCTTTTCTTATCTCGAAATGACTCCTTTTCTGTGCCATTGGTAACAGGTATGGAATGAGTATGTGGGATATACAGAAATTGTCTCCAGGCAGTGATAGCTTGGCAGATTGTGAGGTAAATTGCATACTGATTTGGGGAGATTTGGATAAAGTATAAGTATTACTGGAAAGATTCTGTTATTGCAAGTCCAGCTTCCTTAAAGGTGTGTGAGAAACACAAAAAGTAATGTTGGGTGTGTATAGTGTTGTGAAATATAGATTGGCAAGTCTTGGAGTTAGGGAGGGCTATGATCGTTGTGTGCCGATGAAGAGTCATTTTCTCAGTTCTTAACCATAAAGGGTTTTGGTGGGAACTGTTGCCTGATACTGAGCTAGATTTGACCGTGATTTTATTCTGGGAGTCTTCCGCAAGTCTCCCAGACCTGTGAAGGTAGGGCAGCAGTGTTACTAGTACTATTCACAAACATCATCTTATGAAAACTAATCCCTCAGGAGTTCTTGGATGGAAAGGCCTCAGTTCAAAAGTTGATTCTTCCATGAGCTTCCTGACTGGCCTTCAGCAGATCTCTCTGCTTTGATGTCCACATGGAGTATTGTTCTTGATGGTTCTTCCTAAACTTATGGTTAGTAGGAACCCTGCCTCTTGTGTTGCTTCTCCAGAGAATGCTTTTGGGACCAAAGCCAGGCTTCCCTCAGTAGCTTCAGGCTTGGAGCAGAAAAGGAATTTAGGCATCCATCCTGGAGCTGTGCTTATTTTGGAAGTCTAGCACAAGCTGGGAGTAATTTGTTGCCATTTTTCAGAACTCTCATTGGAAGGAAGAGCTAGGGACTTGTCATACTTGGCAACATGGTGGCATGTTTTTCATGATAAGTAGAATAACAGGTGCCTAAGGACCATATTAACCTCTCTTTTCAAGATAGTTATGAGGATTGCCTGGATGCTTTTTCTGCCTCGTACTTCCGGCAGCATCTTTTCTCTTAGCAGAAGGGGAGAAGGTAGCTTCTGATGCCCCTTCCCATGACTTGATGCTTCTTGGTGTTTTGAACCCAAACTGCAGTTCTGTCAAGCATTATCTCCAGAAGACTGCCCTAGAGTAAATTTTGTAACACATCTTTTTGTAATGAATTTTTAGAGCTTCATGGTCTTAGATGCAAGTTTGAGGGATATTGTGGGGATGTGGTTTATCTCTGGCCCTCCAGGTATTCCTAAACTTACTTTCATTCTTGCTTGCTGGTTGTGACTGATCAGAGCTATAGTTCACCCATGTCTAGAGGCCCACACAATCCCTCCCAAGTTTAAACAAATCTACTTGTAGCATGGGAGAACAGTTTCTACAGGCCTCATTGTAATGGTCTGGGTGGTCCAATGGATTATCTTTCATTATTAAGTCTTCAGTGGATGTTGTCCTGAAACCTAGTTCTTGATCCTCCTCTAGATGAAGGGCTAAAATATATGAGTCCCAAACCTTCTAGAAACAACAATGTCCCTTGTTTTGAGAAGCTGGTTCTAGAGGATTAGAGCATAGTGTATCTGTTTCTTAGCTTATCCTAAATCTCTGCTCTCTTTTCTGTATAGCAGTTGAAGCTGGCAGGAGTGGAAGTAACAGATTTGGATGTGAAAGTTACTGGAGCTGAGGAAGAAAACAAAGTACTGCATGGTGAAGTCAAAAAACTGAAGGATGAGTTGGCTTCCACAAAGAAAGGTAAGAAATCTAGTTGTGTCTGTCTTCTGAGCCAGTTTGGTCTAGTGGTTAAGGAGCCGGACTCTTATCTAGGAGTACCAGGTTTGATTTCACTCTCTCCCATGAAAGCCAGCTGGGAGACCTCAGGCTAGTTGCAGCTCTCTTTCCGAGTACTCACAGCCCCACCTACCTCACAGGGTGTTCTGTTGTGGGGAGAAGAACAGGTGGTTTATCAGCCACTTTGAGTCCCCTTAAATGGGTGAGAAAAGCAGGGTAGAAAAGTCAACTCGTCATCTTCTTTTAAGGATGTATAAGGAGCATCCTTTATCTCAGAGGGTTCCAACCCACCCACCCACCCCCCGTGTAAGCACCTGCCAAATGAAGTAAAGGGTGGCCACAGGGTGAGAGGGGATTCTCAGTGGTGCCTCCTTTGCTCTGAGATGGCCTTCCCAGAGAGGTCTGCCTAGTGCCATCACTGTATTGTGGTTTTTAATCTATTTTACTATTGTATTGTTTATTATTATACTGTTGCTTGGTAGGCTGCCCAGAGAATCTCAGTCATTGGGCAGCTAGTCAAGTATAGTAAATAGCAACTTTTCTGTCTGTGAGCAGCTTACAGTAGTTGAAAAATGCCACCCAAAAGCAAGAGAGGCAGCTGAGAATCTAAACCAAATGTGCCCCCTGTGGTTCTCATTCACCCAGCAATTTATAGGGGAAAGACGCTATCTGCTTGAATAACTTCTCTGCCCTTTTCTCTGCTCCCCCCTACCCCCCAACCCAGTTGTTGTCCACAGCTAGATCATCAAGGCTGGAAGCTAGTGCAAGGGTGATTCAGAATCTATTTATATTCCTAGAACTGTAACCACATGTGCCTTCCTCGTGTGCTGTCTCAAAGTGCCCTATCCTATCCCCCCTCCCTCAGCTTAAAATACTTCACTTGGCATCAGACTTTGGGAATATGTAAGGCCAGCCTGAAGGGTTTGTTTATAAACACTTTGATTTTTCGCTAGTCACCTGGTAGGGGTATCTCTTGCTCTGCAAGACATCAGGCATCCAAATTTTAACACTCTGCTTCTAGAATGGTTGCAGAAAAGCCATTTCTCAATGCTCTTTCATTGGAAGTGGTGCGTTGCTTGTTTGGAGTGTGTGTAGACGATGGCACAGCTTCGTCCTTAAAATAATTCTTTCTCTGCTACTTGACCTTTTCTGAGAATAACTTTCTCACTTTCCATACTCTTTTTGTTTTCTGTACCAGAAATGAGCAAATGGTTCTGCAGATGTTTTGCTAGAAAGTTTTGATAGGCTGCGAAGCACTCCGATGCAAAAAAAGGTCCAGCTGAAAACTTCAGCTAGGAGTGGGAAGTTTGTGGCATAGTCAAGCTTGGGATGAAGCTTAAGATGGGTTTATTTCCTTTGCTTGCATCCAAGACACAGTCTGCAACGTCAATTTGAAGCCTGTGAAGAGCGATCAAGGCTGGCTGCAGTCTTTGAAAAGAAGGTGCACCAAAAGGGTGTCCCCATAGTTGACAGACATGGAACAGTTTCTTGGGAGTGGGCAGAGGCATGGTGCGTTGACTTTTCCTTAGGGTGCATCGCCCTCTTTTCCTGTAAGCACCCATAACAAGATCATCTCAGTGAAAAAGCATTGTTAATGTAGCTGCTGATTGATTGACAGATGCTAAATTCCTGTCAGTTTCTGCTAGCATTGGTTTTTGCCCCAAGTGTGAGAGGATTTGTCGACCCACAGAAGGTACATGCTGTCCAGCTGTGACTGTGTGTGTGTGTGTGTGTGTGTGTGTGTGTGTGTGTGTGTGTGTGTGTGTGTTACATGTGGAGAACTGAGCAACTTTCTGCAAGATTTTCCTGGTGATATGGTGGCCCACATGAACTCTATGAGGAAGAATCTACATTTTAAAATCGACAACTAGGGGCAAGAAGAAGAAAGCTTGGCTTTTCTACCCCTCTTTGCTCACCCATTTAAGGGGACTCAAAGTGGCTGACAAGGCTTTCTCTTCTTCCCACACAACAGAACACCCTGTGCGGTAGGTGCGGCTGTCACAGCTCAGAAGAGAGCTGTGACTCGCCCAAGGGTTGCACAGCTGGCTTTGTGGAGGAGTATGGAATCAAACCTGGTATTCCCAGACAAGAGTCCGACTCCCTAACCACTAGATCAAACTGGCTGCACTGTGGGATTAAAATCTGGTTGCAATTTAATTGATGAACAAAGCAGAAGCGTTGAATCCTGAAGCGCTAAATGGTGTGTATGCCCCCTGCCCAGGGTGTGTGGGTTAAATAAAGATCCACTGCTCTTAGTTGTAGCATTGCTCAGCCTCAGCAATGTCTTGGGATCTGGTTTCCAGAGCTGGCAAGCAGGAAGGCTGACTTCATCCCTAGAGGAATTCTACACCTAGGGAATTCCGGGCGGCAGCTGCACTTCTGACCCATCTCCATCCTGGCTTGTGCTGTACTCCCAGCATTGGCTCATTTATCATTTCCACCTTAGTCCCGCCGGACCAAATGGCAGAGGAGCCGGGTGGTTTTATAACAGTTGTGGAATATAACAGTTCCAGAACAGTTGTGGAATAGCAGTCGGGGTATCTTTGGTGATTATGGCTCTTTATTTTGGGAACAAGGATCTGACCAACTAGATGTGCCTGTGTTAAGTTGATCTTTCTCACTTTCTGCATGTCCTTTTTATAGTCATTGTGAGGAGCAGTACTGCACAGCTGTCTCTTCCCTCCGCTGCCTAGCACTCAACTGCTGCTGGCTGTTAAGAGGTAGAAAAGCTTCTAAATTTAGTGAGACAAGAAGCCTTTGGTTCCTTTAGGGCAATGATCCTCTGCCCAAGGGAGCTGTCCAAAAAGACAGCTTAGATTAGCAGGGTAGATTAGCTGGTGTTTTGTTTTTTAAAAAAATCATAAGCTTACTGCATTTCTCCACCTCCCCACCAAAGCTTCCAAGACCGGGAAGTAGACTGTATAGCAGAATAGGTTTATACATCTCTTGTGATATGGGAGGCAATATGATTTAGGAAAATGCTTATCATAACCCATTTTGAATCTCCTCAGAACAGCTACTGTGTGAGAGAGAGAGCTTAAAAGAAGAGGCTAAAATGTAGGAATTTGTTTTTATTTATTTTACTTCCATAGCTTTTATTGCAACAGACAGCTCCAGAGGGAATAAAAATTAACAGGCTAAAAGTGGAATAGAAACCCATAAATTAAATGTTAATTAAATGTAAAAGATAAAAGCAAACTCCACTTAACAGTATAAAAGTAAACCAGAGCCTGTGTTATCTTTCCCTGTAAGCCTTCAGTGATCAATTTATTTATATCAGTGGTTCTCAACCTGGGGGTCGGGACCCCTTTGGGGGTCAAATTACCCTTTCAGAGGGGTCGCGACAAGCCTCCCGCTGCCCTTCCCTCCCACCTCCCAGCTGCTCCACCACCGTGGTTGGGGGTCCCGACAACATGAGGAACTCCATTAAGGGGTCGCGGCACTAGGAAGGTTGAGAACGGCTGATTTATATTTATATCTCATCCTACATGCAGGAGTCTCAGGGTGGGTTACAGTTAAAAGCAAACTGGCTAAAACAATAACAAACAACCCTGAACTGGGCGGAGAGGGGGGGGAGAGAGAGTGTGTGCACGCACCCATTTCTGCAGCCAAAGGCATCTTCACCACATGTCTACTTACATTCCTATATCAATGCACTTCAGAGGGGTTGTTATTCCATAGTGTGGGGCTACCACAGAGAAGGCCCTAACACATGCTCTTGCTCCTAACTGTTGATAGAAGTGGCGTCATCCAGAGGGCCTCATGTAACAGAAAGGTACAAATTCATGTTAAGGTTGACATTCTACTTTGTAGCCAATGGGATGAAAATAATCAGGGGAAGAGATTGTATCTAGCAGTAATGTGCTCTTTCTCCCTGTGACCTTGCAAATCTTTTCAGAGCAGCCTCTGGTATTATTCAGTAATGAGGTGCTGACTTCCCAGTTGGTGACTATGCTATTGTAGACGCACATCGGTTGCTTTAGGACGTGAACTTTGCCATTCTACACCACCATTGTAAGGCAGCATTAGTTACTTCTGAAAGATTCTCCGAGCATCTCAAGAGGTGCCACTGTTGAAAGGAGAAATGCAAAGAGCTCAGGGGAAGTGGAAACCATTTATGAGCCCTGAAACAGAGTGAAACTGCGTTCAGAATGCAGAACGATCCTTAGTTCACTAAGGAAGAAAAAGAAGGTATAAAGAAGAACGCCTCGTTTCGTTTACACGCTCAGTCTTCAGGCACTTTGAGGTGTTGGTTTGGAAACCACATATTGGACTCGCTGCTCTTTAGCCACTGCAGAATACAGATCCTTGGAAGATCTTGGCTCATCCTTACCCTGGGGAGTGTGCAACCTCTGCCTTTGTGTGCCTTGCGTAGGGATCTCCAGGTATCCCCTTGCAAAAGTGGGATGGTTTGTTTGTTCAGGGATTTCCGAGAGGAAGGATTGATGGTTCTGATGGTACTCTTTTTCCTCTTTGCCGTTCAGCTTTGGAGAAGGCAGAGAATGAGGCCCTAGCCATGCGCAAACAAGCTGAAGGGCTGACCAAGGAGTATGACCGGCTGCTTGATGAACACGCCAAGCTTCAGGTGAGTATGGAGGAGCGGCAAGACCAAATTCTGTTCAAACGTAATAGGACCCCTGCTGGATCACTGCCCGTATAGCCCGTTTATCTCACACAGTGGCCCATCTCTGGGCATCTCGAGCTGAAGAGAAATGCAAAACTCTCACCAGCTCACAATGCCCTACAAATGGCCTTTAGAGGCATCCTGCCTGTCGCTTCAAGCTGGAGGTGGTACTTCGACATCCATTCTAGTAGCCATTCTGTTCTTCGTGAATTTGTCTAACCCTTTCTTAAGGGCAAGAGTAAAACAAAGGCGTTGTGGGCATCATCAAATGCTATGCTATGCACTGCAATGCAGTCCAGAGCTGCACTGATCCCAACTTTGTTGGTGCTGAAACTGGCCTCAGAGGAAAAGGGTGCATGACTCCAAGATCAGCAGCCCAGTAATCAAAAAGGGATCTTCTCCTTCCTTTGGTTCTGTGCTAACTCTGATGATGTTGTCTTGGGCTGGGGAGAGCTGGAGTCCAGCAACATCTGGAGGGCTGTGATTTGGGGAAAATCCTATCTCAGTCCTCTTGGAAGAACAACTTCCTTGTTCTGTCTCCCCATCTCAAGTTCAAAAGATGGTTTTGGGGATTGCCTTTGCTCAAATTTCCTCTGGAACGGGGTTGTCCAACCTTTAGGTGTCTCTGGGCCACACTGGAAGAAGAAGAGTTGTCTTGGGCCACACATTAAATACACAAATGCAAACTGATGAGCAAAAAAATGTCCATGCGTAATTTCATAATGTTTAAATAGATTTACAATTTTGTGTTAGGCTGCATTCGTAGCCATTCTGGGCTGCATGTGGCCTATGAGTTGGAGACCCCTGATCTAGAATGTCTCCCCCAGATGGATGAGAAATAAGCGGATCTATAGCCCTTTGTTGTGTTGGTGTCTTCCTAAAAAGGGAGTAAAGGACTCCAGCCTGACGTAGTGGCTCTCTGGTCTGCTTCTTCCCGTTTTCACCTCAGTCGACCCGGAGCAGCCTGGAATTTTCTGCAGGTTCAGTAGTGTCTGGAAACGCCGAACCAGAATTATTCAGACTTTTAGGGCGAGCAAGAGTTAGGCACCTGGGTTGTAGTCTGGCAATGTAAGGGTTGAGTGCTGTCTCCTAAATTTGTTCAAGAAACATGACTCATGCTTGGAACCAGTGAGAGCCTTTGCAGCGGACCCTGTCATCCTGTCACATTGTCCTTCTCTTTGAAGAGCTTCACTCTTTAGATGGGTCGCAACTCCTTTTCCTATTTTTACATTCCTGCTTCAGAACATCTAAGGCCACTTTCTAAAAGAGCCATATATAGGCTGCTGCTGCTGCTGCTGCTTGCATGCAAAGGGAGATTTGGCTCCTCTTCCTTTTCTCCTCTTCCCAGGAGCAGGAGTAAGGTGCAGTCCGCTCTTTTGAGCTGGGGGTGGGAAAGGGATTGCAGAAGTCCTCTTACCCTCAGGGAAGCTGTTATGTAACTCACAAGGGTGGTTTATGTTATGCTCTAGCTGTGAGCTCACAGGCCCTTTGCTCCCATGTTATATTACCTGGTTGGCAAGGTTTAATCTGCAAAACCCACAACAAACGTATCTGTACAAGGCATTCAGGCACACACCCCTTTAAAAACAATCCAAGCTTGGTTGCCAGAGCAACAATTGCTCCGCAGTGGCTGAAACAGGGGGCAAACCTTGCCTGTGGCTCCTCCTCCACATCCTTCTCATTTGCTGGGTACCAGCAAGTGGGAGGGACCAGGTAGTAAACATCCCTCCACGTTTGAGGCTGCACGTAAGCAGGTCACAAGATGCTGCCTCACCTGCAAGCCGATCAAGGGTAAAGGAGGCGTGGGCGGCTAGGAGCAGCCCAGAGCTGGCACCAAGGAAGCACCTGGCAGGAGCCAGCCGAGGCTTTGTTATCAGGCCACAAAGCTAGAAGGCGCGAGGGCTTCAAGGATGTCGAGGCAGAGAAGGAGCAAGGTGAAGGGAGGGAGTTGGAATATTTTCCACGCAAGATAAATACAAGACTGTTATTGGAAATGGAGCTCTTTTACTTAGTTCTCAGTAGTGTTGAAACATCTCAAATTAAATTTCGGCCTCTAAAATTTGGACCCAGAATTCCTTCTGTGCTTTCGTACCTTACCCCCATCCCCACATCACTGTTTTTTATTGACAACTATGAAGAAGAAACCTGCCCTCCCTCCCAGTGCTGGTACTGCTGAGTGACCAAACGGTAGGCTTGCTGACATGCCCCCTTCCTTATGATCTTCATCCGCTCCACAGCTCGCCAGCTTTGCAGTAGGCCCTTGAGTTAATATTTGGGTCTTCCTGGGAAAAGGGGCCGCCTTGCGGCTTCCAGGCTCCTGGTTAATAGATTCTGACAGTCTCCTTCCTAATTTGTCATTCACTTTAACACAAGTGTCATAGCTCGAAGGGGCTGGGTAGCACATCCTTCAGATGCATCTGGAAACGATGCATCTACGAGGACATAAGAAGCACAGAATGGGAAAGCAACGGGGTGCGGCCCAAAGATAAATGAAATATGAAACCTGTATATATCGATTGGTCTCTACTGGTCCTATGCTCAGCAAGCTGGCACTGAAGATTTACAGCGGAGGGTTTGCTTCTGCAGGAGGCATCCTCTGGAGGACCTTGCTGAAGATGAGTGACAAAGTATACAGGCAGGTTGCCAAGCTCTTACGGTGCTTAATTGTAGCGATTCTGCTTGATAATGGAAGCTCAGTTAACCATTCAGAGGGCAGCCTTTCTCTCTCAGTCAGGCCTAGAAGGGAAGAAGCAGGCGAGATCACTTGCCTTTCCTGCAGCCTGATGATTAAGAGCCAGGACAGGAGGGTCAGCTGTTTTCTGGCTACCCAGATAGAAAACTGATCAGTATCGGCTTTCCCTATTTCAGTAATGCTCCATGAAACTAATGCTTTGACCTTGACCTTTTTTCATCTATGACTTAGAGGTACTGATTGCATTCTCTCTTGCTAGCCCCTCTTGTGCTTGTCGACCAACCTGGTGCTCTCCAGATGTTTTGGCCTGCAGTTGTTAATGTCTCTTGCTGACACAAAGTTGGCACCAAGTGCCCCAGTCCTTATTAGGCAAGATGGGCCTGTGTCCTATAATAAGGCATGCTTCAGGAGTCCTTTCCTGATCTTCTCTTTGAGCTTCCTGCTCTTGTTTTGATGTGGCTGCTGTCAGTGATTTGGAGCTGTCTGCTCTGCAAGCCTATAGTGCTGGGGACCTACAGTTAGCGTGGCCCTGCTCGCTCTTCCTGTGAGCACGTGGTGAGATGGGATTACTTGGGCATTTTGCAAGTAGGGGACGATCCATGGGGAGCTCAGCCTGCTTTTTATATTGAGGTTTTATGATGATCCCTACCACTTTCTTCTTTTCTTGGAGACAGTAAAAGCTTTTGTCCTCACAACCTGAAGTGGTGCATGCAGGCTTATGCAGATCTCCAGGGATTCCTTCCCTCACCAGACTGTGGGCGATTGTCTGCAGTGTGCCAACCACCCCCTTTTTGGTCCTCCCTTCCTCCCCAGCCCCAGAGCCGTCCACCCACCACCACTGAGTTCTGTCTTGGCCTTGCCAGTCTTCCAGCTGCAACCACCTGCTTTTACGCTTCCCTCCCCTGTAGTCCTGACTCTTGTGCCATCTGCCTGCCAAGTCTGTGGGACAGTTTGCTTTGCCAGCTGCCTAAAAATAGGATCTTTGTGTTTCTTTTGTGATGGGCTTGCAGGTTGGCACTGCAGAGGAATGAAGCCCTGCTCCCGCAAGCTTCTCACAAGCCAGCACGAAGGGCATTGCATTGGGACTTCTGCAGGAAGAGGAAACCACGCCCTAGGGATGATTTCAGGCCTCAGTATCTTGCACACTTTTTCCAGATTGCATACTGACAGTTTACATATGGCAATGGGCCGTGGTTTCGCCTATTGGGCTTTGTAAAGAAAACTTAGGTTGTGGTGTTCAGGGACCCCCAGTAGAACAAAGGTTGACAGACAGTTTCAGCTACAGCTGCCCCTTTCCCAAAAAATAAGCATGACGATCCAGCAGGAAAATATTTCCTCCCTCCACCTGCTGCCTGGAAAACAGAGGGTTGCAAGTTCAATCCCCAGCCTGTCCCTGGAAGCAGGCGAATGGCAAACCACTTCTCTATCTTGGCCAAGAAAACTGCTGCCCATGGAGGTGCCCATGCAGTCAACCAGGGATCAGCCCTGAGTACCCAACAACTACTTCTCCATATAGAAATTCTTCACGTTTTTGCTACCAGAATTGCAATTCATTGAATTACTGCTGTTAATACCCTTAGCAGTTTGGGTTGACCTGGCAGAGTCTGTTAGAAAGTGTGACTCCCAAGGTGCCCGTTTGTGGGTGTAGTGGCCAAGAGTGGGAGATCCTCAGCTTAGATGTTGCCTGTCCTACAAACTAACTAGATGTGTCAGCTCTGTAGAAATGCAAGTATATTTTTGGGGTAAAAAGAGGAGAGAGTAAAACGTGTCTTCCTTTGAAGTAGAGGGGGCTCACCGTTTTTGAAGAATATGGAACCACTGAAAATATATTGTTACAACAGATAATACCAGGGCAATCTAAATTCTGAACAAGGGGAAGCATCTAAAAAAGATGTAGTAGAGTTGGAGAAGAGTCAGAGGAGAGGAACTAAGATGATCAAGGGACAAGAGAAGCTTCCCTATGAGGAGTCGTAATGTTTAGGTGTTTTTTTTTAATATACGAAGGAGGTGAGTGATGGGATGTGTATAAAATTAGACATTGTGCAGGCAAAATGAATTTCCTCTCTCTTCCATGAAACTAGCTGGGTGACCTTGAGCTAGTCACAGCTCCCATCTGAGCTCTCACAGCCCCACCTACCTCACAGGGTGTCTGTTGTGGGGAGAAGAACAGAAAGCTTTGTCAGCCGCTTTGAGTCCCCTTAAATGGGTGAGAAAAACGGGGTAGAAAAGCCAACTCTTCTTGTCTTCTGTATAAGAATACTGCTATCATGAGGAGGCTTTGCACTGAGTAATGTTGACATGTGCAACATAAAGTGACAGTTCAGAGTGAATGTTTTTTGTGCCTCCAGAATACAAAGAACAATAGTTTGAATGGTGATCTTGAGTCATCGGCCAGGAAAGAATCAAACTGGCTGTGTCTATATGAATGTGCAGAGTCTTGTGACTGGTCAATTATTGGCATAAGTGTGTGTACTACCCACCTGGCTCTGCTATCTGAAATTTTTAAGCAGATTCGTTTGCCTTCCTTGAATACGTATTAATAGGTACGGAGCTCTTATTTTCCTGAGAACCTTACCTGTTAAGCCTAAATAGTGACCCACGTATGTGGCTGTGGGTATATCAGGGCAAATGGATGCCTGATGGAGATTGTGGCCTGGCTCCGTGGTGTCCTGCTTAGCTCCTGACTTTTACCAATTACTGCTGGTCATAGCAGAATAATTTACAGATTGCAGAATTCAGCCTTATTGGCCTGAGTGAAAATTCAGCCTGTGTTCAGACATATCAAAAGGGGTGTGTGGCCCTCGTATTCCCAGCCCTTCCCTAATTCACCTTTCTAGCACAGAATGTTCGGGGGGGGGGGCAGACTGGTGTGTGAACAATCCCACCTCCAGGCTGCCTCACAGCCTTAGAAAGAAGAGTTGGAAGAAGAAGAGTTGGCTTTTTACACCACTTTCCCCACCCATTTAAGGGAACTCAAAGCGGCTGACAAAGCTTTCTATTCTTCTCCCCACAACAGAGCAGCCTGTGAGGTAGGTGGGGCTGTGAGAGCTCAGAAGAGAGCTGTGGCTCATCCAAGGTCACCCAGCTGGCTTCGTGGAGGAGGGTGGAATCAAACCCGGTATTCCCAGATACGAGTCCAGCTCCCTAACGGCTAGACCAAACTGGGCAGGCGATTTTTGTTCTAATGTGTTTTATTCTTGTTTCTTCCAGCTGACATTGGACGGCCCAAAGGATAAGAAGGAAGAATGATTACTGCTTCGGTGGTTCTGTCCAATCTCCATTCTGTTTCCTGGATGCTGTATCTTTCCTTGGGGGGTGGTAGGGACCTATCTGAGCCCCCTTTATACACATTCAGGCCATGGGCTTTCTTCCTCCACAGCCCTTGCGTGTATCCCTGATGCATTAGCTCTGAGTGGACTGCTAATTCTCTGCACACTTTCCCTCACCCTTTATTTGTTATTTTTCTGGATAAAAGATTAGTTTTAAGCTTACCAGAATGGGACTAACTTTGCATCCTAGAGAAGTTATATCAAATGGAGGAAGAAGAGGCAAACGAAAAATGTCCGTATCTTGGGGTTTGGGTGGGGCTGGGTTGCCTGGGCCAGAAACACATTTATTGCTGAGGGAAGGTGGACGTTGGCTGGCTGTTCCAACATGTGCTCTTAGTGCTGCTCCTCTGCCTGTCCGGTGCCTGCTTCTACACATTCTTCGTTTACTCTTCTGCTCCATCCGAAGCTTGGGGGGGGTGTAGGTGGGGAAAGTTCCCGT
The DNA here is from genome assembly GCA_014337955.1 of Aspidoscelis marmoratus. Taxonomy (NCBI): domain Eukaryota; kingdom Metazoa; phylum Chordata; class Lepidosauria; order Squamata; family Teiidae; genus Aspidoscelis; species Aspidoscelis marmoratus. The sequence continues at coordinate 2,540,492 of MTQE01001795.1, forward strand.
TTTTGTTTTTGCACCTTAATTTGTGCTCTCCACAGTATCACCTGGGTATGAAAGGAAAGATTTATTCTGTATCCATACCCTCTGTAATATTTTTTTATATACTGTATTAAAAACAAAATGATTGTACGAAGCTTCTCATTAAATCTTTGGGGTAACACTTGTCTGGCTTCTGAGTGAAATGCAAGTGATGAAGTATACTGTTCCTCTCCCCCTTGGTTCCCCCATGTTTGTATTAATGCTCAAGCTATTAATTTGAGATAAAAAGTGTGGGGCTTGCGTTGTCTGTTTACGTTTTACCGTCTGGGAGCAAAGCCATTCCTCAGCACGCTTGGCTCTGTTGTAGCTCAGCTTTTTAGTCTCTGCCCTGGTATGTAGCTAAGGCTACATTCACATACTGCAAAAGGAATAGCTCAGAAGCGCCTCAGACACAGTAGCGTGAGGCCCTTGTGTTCTCATCCCATCTCTATTCCACCTTTTTTTGCCTAGAATGTTCATGAGAAGGATGTGAACAATTCCATCTGCAAACTGTAAGTTGTCACTTAAGCCACCTCAGAGGCATTTTGAAAAATTATGTGTAAATGTAGCCTAAGTTGCTTTTCCCACACTTTATTCTGAGGTTGATAGTATAGCAAGTTGCTACTAGAAGAAATGCTTTGCTTAGTGCCTGAAGAATGCCCCCCTCTTATTACAGCTTGCCGGAATTTCTTGCTGTCTCTCATTGGTGCTGATACTTTTTTAAAAAAAGACATCTGCCTTTAACTTTGTACATACTGCTTATGCAATATGTGTTTTTCTCACATGCACGTGCTTTGTTGCACAAGGAAACGTATGATTTATATAAAGAACACACTTTTGGCATGCTTCTAGCACGCTGGCACTGCAATGCAAAATCATGGGTCATAGGCAAATGCTGCAGTTTGAGCTCCAGGTGTGTTTTGAGGAACAGCGGATGGTGAGAGTCCACCATGAGAGAAGCTTGGTTGAGCCTTTGTGTCATCCTTGCTTGGGAGCCATCTTGACGAACAGGGAAGTTGGCAAGGGGGCTCTTCAGGAGGGAGTCGAGAAGAGTCTTTAAGGGATTAACTGAAGAAGTGGAAGCGATGTGAAGGAGTTAAATATTGAAAGCAACATTCTGAGGGTCAGAGTTGTTGTCTGCAAATGAGAATTGGGACTTTTTGCAGGAGGTCTAAGAGTGGCCTTAGCTCAGTCAGAGAGCAGCTGCTTTGAACGTATAGACCTATATACAGCTTAAGAGACATTAAAATCTCAGGTAAGACTAAGCAGGATGAGGTGGCCATTTTTGGTGATGTTGCCCATCTGAGGGGCTGTGGTGGACAATCCGGCTTCTGGTATGTTTTCAGCATGCCTGTAAAGGTGAAGATGCTTTGAAGCTGGGTGACTCCTAGTGACCGTATGGAAACATTCATATGGGAAACATGCAGAAGTGGTTTGCCATTGCCTTCTTCCAAGGAGAGGTGGGATTGAATCTTTAACCTTCCTCTAACTTTCAGCTATCAGTGGCCAGAATGAGGTCCATTTGCCTGGTCACCCAGGAGAACGGCACTCTTCTTTGTAGCTCTTGAGGGCAAAAGGGGAGGGGAAGAGAGAAGAACATAAAGAGTCTCTCTGGGTGAAGAGCTTTCTAGCCCAACCTATCTCCCTCTGAGAATTCCAGTTGGCAGGGCATGAAAGGATCCCCTATCCTTTATCCTCCACCCCCACTAAGCACTTTTGTCCCTGCTCAAAAGTGCATTGTTTCCAAGAACAGTGGTTCTGCTTAGCCAGTGATGGCCCTTCCTCCATAAAAATTTGTCATCCCTCCTTGAATATTGAGTTACTTGTCATTGGCTGCATCCTACAGCCAGAAATTCCATCGGTTCAGCTGTGCATGGTAACAAATTGTTGTAAACCTTCTGGGAAACCTTGCTACAGAGCAAGTGCTCGTTTTCCAAGGAAAACTTGCTTCTCTGTGTAACTCATAAAGCTCTGTCCTAAACTCCAAAGGCCCAAACACCTTATGCTTTTCCTTGGAGAGGGAGAGAGTTCCTCTCCTTTGATCATTGTTTGATCATTTCTGCATCTCTTCCTGTTTCTCTGGTCTTGAAATGGGTTGGCCAGAGCAGGACCCTATTCCAAATGCAGCTATAAAGTAGGCTGTTACGTAAAGGCAGGCAGAAGGACTTTGCCAAGCTCCGGTGTTTGGATGGCCGCGATTCCAGCGCTCCCACCCATTGTTTTTATTGGGTGGTCTGTCTCCCAGGCGTCCAAGCTCTTGTTCCTGTTCTCAGCCGCTGGAGACTTCGTTAGTGTACCAAGAAAAACATGATCTTCCTCTGTAATGTGCTTTGGGATCTTGGCCCCATGGCAAAGATGGGATGACAGCAGTTGAGGTGGGCAATCTTCGAATAGGGAAAATGCAACTGAGCACTTTGCAAAGGACTGGACTAGGCAGTGGTTGTGGTTCTTGCCAACTCCACAGTTGTGTGTTTGTCTAGGGAAGGAAGCTGCCTTCAAGAATGCTGGGTTTAACCTTGAGCAACAGGTTCAAGGGCAGCCAGTGAGGATCCCTGGATCTGAACCTGCCTCTTGCTTGTGCTGCTGGTGTTTCACATGCGATGTGTTTAGGCGGGTCCCCTTGCTCCTGTTCTGGCCCTGTTTTTAACTAATGATCTAAAAGGCGCACCCTATTATAACTTCCTGCTGAGGAACCAGAATCGGCTAGCATGCCACTTATTTTTACAAGGAAAATCCAGGCTGAAGCCTAGGCAGATGGCACTGCAGGGTAGCTGCTTAGATATCCAAAACACTCCGTAAAGTGGAAAGTTTTCGTTTTCTCTCCCTGGCCGGGCTGGCACTTGTATATTGGTGGATCTGTTTTCCCAGGCCTTGCCAGGTGATTTGTCATAGTGAAACGCAGGTTGTGGCCAGCACTAACAAACCTTTAAAATGCTTCTCAGGCAGCCTTCCTGGCAGAGAGGTAAGAGTTGCATTCAATTGCAGGCCTGTTCTTTCTCTCCCTGCTGAGAGTAATTCTGGCTCAGAGCCGGAGAGGGCGGGAGGCGTTTTCTGACTTCTTCGACTGTAGGATTTGTTCTTTTTTTGGTGATAAATGGGCACGTATTTTTCAGGGACACATTTTTGTGGACAGTGAGGTTAAAAAAAATAGTGCCTCAATTCCTCTTTCCCTCCCACCCCGAAATGCTGGTTCATTAAATGTGAGCGTTATTTCTCCCCTAGAGTTAGACCTGAAAGCCCCATTTGGGAGCTTCCTGTTTGCTCCTTGCTCAACTGACCTCCCCAATTCCTTTGTGGCTGCCCCTTATTGGACACCAAATGTGTTTGCTGCCCAGTATATGATGACAATTTCAGGGACAAAGCAGGCTTTGAACCTCTATTCCAGCTGGATCAGTTTCCCTTCTCCCTTTCGCCTTAGAATATATTGTAGTGGAATCTGACACCTCCGGCTTCTAGAAACTCAAACTCCTGGGCCACCTTTTGACTTCTTGATACCTGAATCCTAGCTTCTTATGCTGATGTGAGGAGAAATTGCCTGCTCTTTGAGCAGCCTGCGCCTCACACACAGGCCGCAGTGCCCTGAGGGAGCAGATTTTTATCCCAACCTCTGTCAGCGGCTTCACATTTCTTTGTGCTGGCAATTGCCATGGTTTCTAACAGCCAAGTGTTCAAGGAGGCATGTGGTGTGCTGTCCTGTGTCAGCAACCCACTGCAGAGGCGCACAGAGGATCACACTTTAACACAGTTTACAGATTTGCCCAGTTTGTTTGACTTGCACCTTATTAGGCAGTTTGATTAATTCCCTTTCCGCTCGATGGTCTACACCATGGGGGCTGCATTCAGTCCTGAGCAAAAGCAATGGCGACTGTATTAGCTGCCCATGTTTACTTAAAGCCTTAGCTGTGGGGCAAATAATGTTTTGATTGGAATAGAAGGCCTGTTCACTTGGTGTTTCTAAAATTTAATTTTCCAAGTTGCAAGTAGCTATTGTTTTCCTTATCACCGTATTCACCCTGCAGAAATTCCAATAGCGAGAGCCATAGTCCAAGTAATGCTTGCATGTAAGCATATTTACTCCCCAGCTGGATTCTACCGGTACAAAGTCTTCTTGATATATGCAGAAATGAGAAATAAGAACTGGACACGTAGATGACACAGTCATTCTGGAATACAAAGATAGTTGAAAAGTATCCTTAATCATCACAAATAAAAAGTCCTTTATGAGTTTGTCTCACTCTCACCCCTTTAAAGATGTCTGGTCTCATGCCTGTCATCACATTTTGTAGTTCTTGTAAGATAATTGTATACAGTGTGCATAAATGCTGTTTTTTGACCGCCCAAAAGCTTTTGAAGCTTACGTCAATGGGAATTGCGGAGTTCTGTTAGTGGAGTGAGGCAGGAAAAAGTTCTGCCATGTTTTTATCTTGCCAAAATTCAAATTAATGTCTATCACATTTGTTGATTTTAAGAAATTGTGGATGGCTCTCCTTTTTTGTACTCCACTAGATCCCTTATTTCAGTGTTTCCCAAAGTGTGGTACGCGTACCCCCAGGGGTACGGGAAGAGTTTGGTGGGGGTACTCGTTGCACCAGAGTTTGGTGGGGATCATGTAGGAATATCCACTGCACCGTGCTTAGCTGCGCCCACAGAACAAGGAAAGAAATAGGCGCATATCACAGTTTTTACACGGGAACTGGGGCCATCGTACATTGTATCGCAACTCATTATGGCGGGAACTTCTGCGCATCCTTCGCATAGCTCGGGTTCGGCCATTTTTAAACTGCGGGAACATTAACAGTTGACGTTGAGCCACGGAGCTGTTTAAACGCTGGAGAATTGCAGTGTTATCTAACGGTCTTGTGAGGCGTGACAAGTGTGAATATACTGCACTTCGTTACAGAGACAACGTACTTCTTTAATAATTGGTTCTGGGCGCCTGTTATCGTGCTTTAGTGAGTTCCACTGATTTTGATTATTTTT
>MTQE01001795.1:2546001-2589817 GCA_014337955.1 Aspidoscelis marmoratus
TTAAAACAAATTAAAACAGGATACAAATTAAAACAGATACAGATTAAAACGAAATACATTTTAATACATGAAATAGGGAGTTTTTTTCTTGTGCATGCATGTTTTAATTCTATCTGGGAATCACTTGAAAGCATCATTACTCTGTTCCTTAGCCAAAAAAGGTTTTTTCAAGGAAAAAGGAAGTTGGGTTAGGAGAGGTGAAAAATTAAGAGCACTCCGTATTTTTTTTACTTACAAGAACTCTTGCCACAGCTAGCTAGCTGGCTAGGCAAAGGCAAAGCCTGTTGCTGTTTTTTTCAGTCAAAGCCCGCTTGGAATCAAACTGTGGTCCTTATTGAACCAAAATATATAGAATTTCTTTCCATTGGCAGAACCCCTGGCTGCAACTCATGGGAATTGTACTCCAGTTGTGGCCATAAATTTGGTCACTTCATGTTTTAAGGAAGATTAACTCCACTTTCTATGTCTGTTTAGTAGGCCCAAGCAGTTAGTGAGGATGAGTAGGAGCCAGGGCAAAATGAGGAAGGATTATAGCAAAGGAGGAGGACAAAGTGATGGCAACAGAAGCTGAGCCTTGAGTTGTTTTAAAGCAAATCTAGAGGTTAGGCCTCTTTATTGACTATATCCATGTCTTGCCCTACCATTTAGTGGTAGCTACTGAAGGTAGCAGAGTTTGAATATTGTGAAAGCACAAGAAGTTGCGATTAACAGGATTTTAGTGCATTGTCATATCCAGGGCAAGTGCTGCGGGTAGCACTTTCTGCTTTAGCAGTGAACAAACTGATCACCTTGAATGTTCTGGGTTTGTGGTAGTTGCTGTAATCTTGAGTCGTTCAGTTAAGGTGGTTTAAATCAGGACATGCCGACGCAGTATTTGAAAACACAGTGGTGCTACTGCAAGACATGCTGGCACCTGGAAATTTTCAGAGTCCCCCCCTCCTTCAGTGCCTGGGGTGAGATGGTGCCAGTGGCATGTCCTCAGAATTCTAAGTGAGCACACTGGACAGGAAAATTGTCAGCCTCTAGTCTGACTCACAGGATACAGTTGAATGACCTCATTATTGCAGGGACTCTATAGCTTGCTTGCAAAATGCCCCACAAAAGTGTTGACTGAAAAAATGCAGAAACACAGACTCTGTGATACCTGCTAATGTTTCTAAATGAGCAAAATTAAGGACAAGAGAACAAAAACACTCTGTGTTACTGACGCCATGGTGGCCTTGTTGATATATATATATTTTTCATCTAGATTAAAAGGCAATAATGTTGTCTTTCTCTTCTGTTGGAGCACAGGCAGAACAGAGAGCTTCCGTTGGCTGTGGGTTCTCACAGTATTTGCAAAGACACACGCAGGTGGGGCTGTCCTCTGTAAATTTGATCATATGTGATCAATTTGAGACTTATAGGTCAATGTCTCTGGTGGAAACCTTCCTAGGTATGAGGCAAGGATATCTTCAATACTTCTTGAATTCACAAGTCAAGTTTTAAATGTTCTTTAATTTTGGAAAACATTATGTTGTAGCCACAGAGACTAATTCAGACAGGGGAAGAAATTAATTAAAAATTGAGATGACCTTGAAACAGGTTTTTAGCCATGGCAAGTGTTTATATTCCTGGAATTGTATTTTTTATGGTTCAGTCCATCATCCCAGATTATGAACCAAAATTTCATGGTGGGTCTGTATATCTCTCTAAAATCTAGAGGATCTATGATGATCTGTTACTTTTGGTTATTGTGACGTGACAATAATGTGAGACATCACGTCTACACTTTTTCTTAGGTTGTGTAAAGTAATTGACTGAATTAGAAAGAGTTCTGTGCTTCAAATGTGTATTTCTGCCATATCAAGAAGAGGCTTAGATCAATGGGAATCAATGATTCCATTGTGCTTTGAAGAAAGACGTACAGTATGTACGTCAGAAGTATTCCAGAAATGTTCTTTGGATCCAAGCTTTTATAGTATAGCAGATTCATGAAGCATTGGACTTCCTTGATTTCTGCAATCTTGACCTTCTATGTAGATTGTCAATATTTTCTTCTTTTTTGGGTGGTGATTTTATGGAAATCTAAACAATTCATATATTTCCACAGATAGTTGTATGTCCTTGTTCCATACTACTGATGTGAAGAGTGGGGTTTATGATTTTTCCCTCCCAAATTATGTAGAGCAGTGGTTCTCAACCTGGGGGTCGGGACCCCTTTGGGGGTCGAATTACCCTTTCAGAGGGGTCGCGACGAGCCTTCCCTCCCACCTCCCAGCTGCTCCGCCTCCATGGTTGGGGGTCTCCACAACATGAGGAACTCCATTAAGGGGTCGCGGCATTAGGAAGGTTGAGAACTGCTGATGTAGAGGAACATGATATGCATTGAGGTGGTCATTCTGGGAAGCTTACATGTAAAATTCATTTGAATTCATGAGGATCTGTATTGGGAAATGTTTAAAAATATTCTGCAAGAAATCTTATATGATTTTTAAAGTTTCAATTTATTGCAGCAGTCACATCTGAGGTATTGCTAAACAGCAAGACAGTAAACAGAACTTTTGCAAATATTCTGTAGGCTTTGGAAAAGCAAGGTCTGGCAGTTTGTTGAAGGTGACGTAACTCAGACGGTCCTGACAAATTATGCAAATCGGCACGTAGTTTAAAATGCCAAAGATGATGTATAGATAGTGTTGAAAATATGCACATTTTTATAATGCTCTTGCGCAGTAACTTCACATCTGAATATACACTGTGTTTTGATGTGGATTTTGAACAGGATTGTGAAATTCTTGGAGATTTGTATGAACTTGCTCATTGGTTTCTGCCATGGTATTTGCATTAAGCATAAGATGTGAGATTTCTGTGGTAAAACTCTGTGCCCAGAAATCACAAATACACACATGTGCGCACACACACTCTCTCTCTCTTACAAGATCAAAATTGAAAGATAAGAACTAAAGAACATTTTAAACCCCCTCCCCAATCAAGATATTTCTTCAAAAAGAAAAAAAAGAAAAAAAAGGCTGCCCTAGGCAAAAGGTCTGGGTATAACCAGGTACTAAAATATAAAGGTGGGAGCCTGGTGCACTTCAATGAGAAAGCATTCCAGAGCTTATCAGCAGGCAATGGGAAAGCACTCCTAGGTTGCGTTCCCATGCATGTTTGGTACGATTCCAAACACAGGATTGGCAAGGAGCATCCCCATGTGTTTTGGATTTGGTCCATGGAAAGTGGACCAAATCCCCCCAAACCGTGCCAGACCAGGGCCAAATTTAACACCCCAAAATACAAATCTCAGCACGGTTTGGTGGTCCGGCACACATTGCCTAGCGAGCTGGGACCGCGCATGGGAACTATCGCAGGCTATCCGGGGAGGAGATTGGTGCTCACGTCATTAGGAGGTGGGATGTTCTTGCCGTTCCTGCCCTGTGCATTGGAGATCACAGCTGCCGACATTTTAAAATCCCATTCGCCAAGGCAGGCTGGATACTGGCTTAATTTTTGTGCATTTCCGCAGAAATATTTCCACGCCTGTTTTCCAATTGCCAATGCGGGCAGATTAATGGCTTGATTTTTGTTCCAATTCCAAAAATTTTCAACCCCCATTTCCCAGTCGCCAAGGCGATCGTGAAATAAAGGCTTGATTGTCTCCCTTTTAAACTTGGCGGGCATTCTCACGGTTCCTGGAAGAGTGAAGGTGCGCAAAACTGCTCAAGTGCCTAACTGCCGCTAAAGCTTGTAGCGTATTTTGGACTTTTAAAATTATTTATACATTTATTAATATGAAGTAAGCTTTATTTTAACTTTTTTCCATGCCTCCCAGCCCGGTCCTGGCTTTCAGTGCCGCTAAGGGAGGTGGGATGCAGCACTAGGTTGGGCTGACATCAGTCCGGCTTCCAGTGAGGAGAGAGGGGGCGGAGAGGAGGGGACGCTGCTCCCCCATGCCAGGGTTTGGTGCAGTTTGCATGGGGACGCCTCCATGTGCACCCAACCCGCACCTTGCCCACATTGCCGAGAATGGCATGGGGAGGGGCTGGGAGCGGACTTGGACCTGCTCCCGGTCCTGTGCGTTCGTAATTAATTGAGCATTATCTGGTAGTCTTAGGAAGAGCTTAAGGTTATGTGGATTAATGAGGATCCACACTTTACACCTGAGCGGCAGTAGTGGGGCATTGTATGAAATCCTTGGTTTCTGCAGTTCATTTTATGGCTACCAAGTCAATGTGTGCATTTGTTTTGGAGTTTTAAACCTGATGTAATCTACTCTGCTTCTATGTAGTACAAGGCAGGATACAAGTAAAGGATTTGTTAGGATTTGTGCCTTAAATTTATGATTTTGGGTGTGACTCCATTTCCCCAGTAGAGGATGCTTTGGGGAGGCACCCCTGCTAGAGGGGCTGCCCTCATGGTCTCATTCTGCACACAGAGAGCTTCCTGACTCTCCATACACAGGCATAGCAGGCCTGCATGTGAGCACAGAGTATTTCACTATGGCAAGGGCCTGGTTCAGCATACAAGGACCAACCTCAAATTTGCTTCTCATGGTGTGCTGCAGAGATGTGAGGACTTCTATGCTCCTCCAAAGTTTATTGAATGGCCTCTGGAGACATGACCTTAGTGCCATGGCGACATCAACAAAAGAGTCAAGACTGTTTTAGCTCAGTTTGATTCATGCTGCAATGTAAGATTTGCATCGTTATTAATCTGTAAGTCCTTGCATTTGTGATTTTTTTGTGGTTCCTTGCGAGTGAACCAGGGTGTTCTTGATTTGACAATGAATGGAAGAAGACTCAGTGTAAAAAGTGTGTGGTTTCATGTGTTAAAAGATTCATTTCTTTAAGTCATGGTAACCCCAGACTACATATATTCTTTCAGCTCTGTGGGAATAGATAAGACTTCCTTCAGTGAGCTTTCGGGGCAGTTCCATGTCAAATCTACAGGATCTGCGAGCACCCACTTTATCTGTGAATTTTTTAATGGTTCTATATTCATGGCTGGAGACTTTGACTTGGCAGTGACTTGAGAAAACATTTGGAAGAATCATGTGGATCTGTGTGGATCCTTGCATTTGGTCCTGCTTTTTGTATTGCTCCTTGCATGTGAAATATGGGACTAGTGGCTTCTGTGGTTCATTCTGTGCCAAGGCTGGTTGTGTGTTTTGTGCTGGTTTTGAATGTTCTCACGTACTAATTATAAACCCCCATGTTTCCAATACTACTTCTTTCTAAGCATCATGATGTTTTCAGAAGACAGTGGAGCTATAGTGTAGAAAAATATGTGCTGTGGTTTCAAGATCTTAACACCTAAAGGATCCACATGTTCCTGACTGCCAGAAGATGAGGGGAAACCCTGATGAAGAAAGCAAGATGGATTCCTCATACCATGCAGACCGTGATGCAAAATATACACAGAGTAATAATAAAGAAAAAGTTCATTACTCCATCTAACCCTTTCCTTCCTGGAGTTCCCACCAAAAAGCTGGTCTTTCTCAGTTGTAGTCAGGCCCCTGGATAGAGAACCAGGTTTCCTTGTTTCTATTTACTGTATTTTCTGGCATATAAGACTACTTTTTAACCCAGGAAAATCTTCTCAAAAGTCAAGGGTCATCTTATATGCCGGGTTTCGTCTTCTCATACGGCGAGTATATCCCAAACTCTATATTTTAACTGGAAAGTTGGGGGTCGTCTTATACGCCCAGTCGTCTTATACGCCGGAAAATACGGTATTTCCCTGAACCTGGAAGTTCCCTCTTGGGCAACTGAGAGGAGTATGCGGGCAACTTTATCTGTTCAACATCTGCAGCAGAAGGAAACTTCTCCATCCTGCTTTATTATTTTAAGAATTCTAGCTCCCAAGATAGTTGGAACAAATGGCTGGATATTGTTTTGGAGCCAAAGAGTCCTTTGCTGTGGAACAGAGCCTGACCCAAGTTTCTCCCTGGCTCTTTCCCCTTCCACCCCACCCCAAAGTCAGGACTGCCAACTAGCTATTATTCTGTGGGTCTGGCCAGTAAAACTGCATTCTGGCAAGTAAGTGGTTTGAGTGTCTTAACACATGAATCAGTTTCAGATAGATGGCCCAACGGTCTGGGGCTGTTTCCCACTAGCAAGGTCTTTGGAAAAACTGGAGTCTCACCTTGCCAAATGTCCCAAGTTCTCAGGTCTGAGTCTTTGCTCAGTTTTGCAAGAGATCCTTGGATGACCCAGTTGATCTCACTAGTCCCCGCCCCCTTCTTGGAGAGACACAGTCTTGTATAACATGAAAGGAAAGCATCTTTTCTAATTTGGAATAGTTATTGATTGCTTTATTTTTGATAAGTCCCTCCTTTCCTTGCCCTAGTGCTGTCCCCTCCAGGTAATAAGACGTTGAACAGAAGGGAAGCAGTGGGACCACTTCATCAACCCTGGTAAGGGTTGGATTCCAGCAAGTCCCTCCCCTCCACTGCCACCAGGATGCATCAATAATAGCTAGCTGCAGCTGCTAGGCAGAGAGAAGCAGGGCCCACAGGCTCAGCAGAGACAAGTCTACTGTTAGCCATGCCTGAAGAGTGTGATGTACAGGCAGAAGAAGAAAAAGTAGAACCCTGGCTAAGTCGCAGGAGGAGCTGAAGCTGTCATCAAGCTGAGGCTAGTTTCAACACCAATGCTGCAGGAACAAAACACAAGTGCCCGACTAATCCTGGAAGCCTGGAACTAAGCCAGCCACATCACAACAGAACAGGGTTGCAGGTTGGTGGAAGCAGCTGAAAAACTGAGCTTTCACCAGTGAAAATTCTGACCTGGTTCCCATAGATGAAAGCAAGGCCCGGTTCCCATTACAAGCTTAAAATGTTTTTCCTAAACCGAAATAATAGAACTGGATGCTAACACGAATTTGTCTGATCCCATTACTTTCAGCTTAATCGCGTTCGATCCAGATTCTGAGGATTGTACGTGGCGTACGTGACTCAAGGGAGGACTCAGGTGGCTACTTTCTAAAAGCCACTTTTTGGGGCTGCTCTGCCCTCTTCCTCCTGGCATGAACGCGCCACCCATAACGGATCCCTGCACGGAGCCTGGCTGGGTGGCTGCCGCTTGCCTGGATGGATGAAAAACGGCACCGGGCAGCCAGCGATTCTTTCCTCACCTCTCCCCATTGCCCAGGGCACACAGCAGCAGTGGCAACTCAAGCCCCCTTCGCCCGCTCACCTCCATTCACACATCTCCCAGAACCTGCAGCTGCTTTCCTTTCTTTCCTTTTCTAAAGGTCAGAACACCAAAGAGCCAGAATTGTGCAAAATTGCAACATTGCTATCAGGTGTGAAGTGGGTGGATTGCTACAGTGTAACCACTGCTGTAAAGGGTGGATTTTTACAGTCAAGTCGCTATCTTTGGAAGCAAGCTATTGGGGGAGGGAAACCCACTAAAACGGTACTGTTCCCACAGTAAGAAATGTAAAACATTTCAAATGCACAAACCGGAGCGAGACCTGTTGAAATGGGTGTTAACATTTACAACGCTTTGGGGTGATTTAACACGCAGAAAGCGTGTTAAGCCAACCTGACGTGGGAACTGCAAGGATAGAAACCGTTTCGAAACTGTTTTGAGCTTGTAATGGGAATGCGGCCCAAGGCTTTTAACTGTTTCCCATATTCTAGTCTGGAGGGTCCTGCTTATTTAGGCAATGAAAAAGTCTCCATCAGGTCCCAACAGGGGCTCTACCCTCCCCAACTGCCCACTGGATGACCCATCTTGCCTTAAGAAAATGGAGAAAAAGCAAATTGAGGAGCTTTCCCATCCATTCCATGAGGCAAATTTTCCCTTTCCTCCCTACTCTGCGGTCCCATTCTGAAAGTTTTTGAGGGACAATATAATGCAGTGGCTTTCCCCCAAAATGAAACCAAATCTCATCCATTTCAGCTGGATGGACTTGGATCGATCTCTCTTCAGACCTAACCTTGTTATGACCATTGAGTTGACAAAAGGGGAAAATAATATACGCTAGCAAGAGCTGCCTGGAGAACCAGAATATCAATGTACTAAGAATTTAAAACACGGGCTCAAGATTTCACTTGATAACTCTGCTTTCTGACTTATATTTTCTTGTCATAACATTATTTATGGCATGTATATCCTGTTGTCCCCTGACATGATAAATATTATTTTTTAAAAAATTCAACATTCTTAAGCCCAAGGGCCTCTAGTGAGTCTTCATGGCTATTCTGAGGATTTGAATCCAAGAGTGAGCGTGAGAGAATACCCCAGCAAAGTAACAAGTTGTTTTCTTTCAGTGTTAAATACCTCAGAAAATTCACCTTTGGGGTAATGTGGAAACAAAATTGCTAGTCACTTTGCTGATATGAGGCCCTTTCGCATTACAGCTGGAACGGCTGTAATGCACTTCGGCTAAGACAGTTTGGGACAGTTTCCCCTTTCACACATAGGCAGGCAAGAACGTGTCCTGGGAAAGGCCTGACAGGGGTGGGGATGCCTCGCCCAGGCCTGCCCGCCATTGGGTGGGAGCACCCAGGGGCGGGCAGCCCTGTCAGGCGGCTTCCCCTGGTTCCTGCCAGCTGTACAGGACCCGATTGGCAGATCGCAAGCCTCTGCGGGGGTTGAGCCGCCTCGATTGAGGTGGCTAAGCCCCACAGATGCGGCCCGGCACCCCCATCCACCACCCCGGGGCCCGGGGATGCACCCGCGCGCACACAGGTCTTACCTCCTCGCTGTCCTGGGTCTCTATGACCCAGGGCAGCTGGGAGCACGCACCACGTGCACGCGGCATGGCATCTGATTGGGCAGACTCATAGAGACCCAGGACAGTGAGGAGGTTAGACCTGTGTGCACATGTGCCTGCCCCCGGGGCCCGGGGTGGGGGTGCTGGGGCGCCTCTGCAGGGCTTAGTCACCTCCATTGTGGAAAAAGGCCTGTGTTCTCTCACTCTGAAGGTGGACTGAAGCTGTGTTAAACCTTAGGTGAGACCACAGCCCAAATGTTTTTGAGTTCTGGCCCACCACCACCACACTAAAGCTTCTAGTCCGGGTGGTCAGTTTTTTTCCCACCTTCACTTACTGTCACACAGTTCTCTCTCTGTTTGGCTTATTTACACAGAATTAACTGTGGAAATTTTACGGAAGATTCAGAAATATATGCAGGCTCATGAAAATGATCCTTCTGGGGAGCAGCTTTTCTGCTTCAAGCGCCTTTATTTTGTTTTAGGAAAAACAACCCCGCGTCTGCATACCAGATGCCAGGCCTGTGGCATCACAACAACACAGTACCAAGCATTTTATTCTTTTCTTCCGTGGTTCTTATCCATGGAGTTATACAAGAAAAAAACTCTGAAAACTAAACTTCAGATTATGTGCTAAAACACTTAACTTCCAAATTCATTTGCTTGAGAAGTCCTAGAATTTTTCTCCATGTGCAGCATTTTGAGTGGGTCGATCTCCTTCCATGGGTATGCATGTATAAACATTCTGTCCATGAAGTGTCCGTTAGGCTGTGAGCAGCATTCCCCTCGACAACCCCCATTATGTTTAATAAACAAAGGCATATGCAGCTGGAAGGTAAGGGTGGCTCCTTTTATTGCTATGTTCCATGATAAAATTAGCACACACGCAGACACACACACAAATCACAGACAGTAATTTAACCTGCAATGTGCAGGTTCGAAGGGTGGGAAGTAACAGGATTAGAGACAACACTGGCATTGAGACAACACTGGTGAATTTAAAGCTGAAAACTTGGAAGACTGCATTTGGGTTCTCCAGCAGCTCTGGAGATGCAGGTGTGAAGTGACGGCACATTGAAGATGGAACTGCTTAAACTTGGCCCTGAGCATGTAAGACTTCTGACAGCCACTTGTCCCTCGGTGCATAGGAAAGTGGAGGGCAAGCCTGGCAGTTTCACAGATATGCAACTATTTTAATGGCAGCAGGAGGCGGGTGGGAAATCCAAAACTTGAAGCCAACCTATAGGAGAAACATCTCACACGGTTCTTTGGACATGGAAGATGGTGGAACTGGTTGGAATTCTCAGGGTTAATAGACAAAGTCATTGTTCTTGGAGCCAATGATGGCTGGCAAAACTACCCTCTATTGTCTAATCTCTGTAGATATTCCTTCAGGTTTTCAAGATTTGAAAATAATAGATTCTTGGCTACAGCTCTTTGCTGGGATCATCAATTTTCTAATGAAAACATGAAAGGGGTGTAAAGAAATCTTGTGTAACAAGAGTGGGTTGTAGTTCTAATCAAAAACAATAACAAAACCCAGTGAGGTTATTGGTGTTCTTCATAAGGAAGTTATATTTCCCATCTCTTAGGAAAGTTTATTTTGGTCAGAGGGACAGAAGAGCTATAGCCCCATTTTGAGAAATGAAGATACAAGAATGGTCTTTGAAAAATGAGCCAAAATCTGATCAAATTTTAATATCTGACAGAGAGAAGACTAAGAGTTTGCTGCTTGCACTTTGGGGTGGGTGCCGGAGGTGAAAAAACAGGCAAGTGGTAACAGAGAAGGAATTGAGAACAAGAGCAGTTATAAAGTTGGATGATTCCTAAGCCAGGCAGAAAGGTCAGGCCAACAACTAAATCTCCAGGAAATAATCTTGATCTTACAGCAACCTACAGTTCTTGGAAAAAAGGTTACCACTTCTATTTGAAAATGCAATATATACAGGCTTGGTGGTGGATATCAGAAGTTACTACAGCACGAAGCTATAATAATGCTTGATTACTCTGTAGCAAGGCCATACTTTATGGACTGATTGTTCCTTCCTGGTGGTAACCAGTTTTCATTTTCATCTTTCTCACTGCCCAAGAACCCCCTGTGTCATATGCAGCAGCAGAATTACTCGGCAAGAGCAAAACTCCATACCAAGTACATCCCAGGAGTTAATGGTATGATATTTCAGCATTTGCAGGGTGTGGGTGTGGGGGGGGGGGGCTGAAGGACTACTGTGTTTACCGCACATGTCAAGAGAATTTTGGACTCCACCCAGTATGACACCATAACCTACTTCCACCCGCAAGGCTGCTCAATATTTCCTTTTGTTTCTTAATGCAGTGTTCCTTGCTCTTCTTATTCAGTGCACATTAAAAAGCTTTGCCGTGTTGTAACCACTTAACATAGTGTGACTATTTCCTTTTCCCACAAGTACTGCCGGTGTGTGTCAAGCTTATACAAACAATTGAATCAGATATTTTGCTGTACCCCACATGTACACTGCTCAAACTATGCATCTGACTGTACTGTAGATGCAAAAAAAAAGAAAAAAAAGAAAAAACAAACACTGAACAGATGATTTTTTAAAAAGATACAAATGTGTGCAAAACTTTAAAAATGTTTTCGTTAGTGGGAGTCATTTAACCTGAGCAGACATGGGTGTGCAAAAACGGATCTGGAAAATTTAATTTTAGTTGCTGGAGGCCAATTTTTAATTGCTGGGTCTGAGAATCAGTGGCAATACTGTAATGACAGATGGCAGAGCAAGTATTAAAAATGTGGCCTTTCAAGCAATGAATCACAGTCCTTAACTCTTACAATATAGTATGCATCTCAAAAAGGCACCTGTATTGAGATTTTGGTAGTATGCAGACATATTTAAAGTGAATCAGGCAAAAGGCAGGTGATTAATCAACTAAGAACTCCCTAATAAACTGGAGTTTAAACAACAGATAAAAGATGGAGGAGGAACAGAAATCAGAACACACTAATATTTCAAAAGGTTGGTCCACGTGACCTCTGAATTCCAAAGGGCATTTCAAGAACAGCTGGCATGTCCCCTATCCTACACTGAGAAACATATAGCATAAAAGTTGCATGTAGACTGCCATTCTTAATAACTTCACATATTCCATTGCAAATGCAGCAAAATGGAACCGGTATGAAATGATGCAATCCATGGTAGAGCCTGCAGCATCTCAGAATGTGTTGGGGTCCCCCTCCATCAGCCTGGACCAAATATAACGATCAGGGATGGTAGAAACTAATAGTCCAGAAATATCTGGATGGCAAGAAGTTCCCCATGATGGCTCTATGGGCATATTACAAGATATAACCTACTGCAAATAAATACAAGTGGAGTCTTTTGGATCAGCCTTTCAGCCCAGCACACAGCTTCTTACATGACCATAACACTCCTGGAAGAACGGAGGCTTTCATGGTCAGTTTTTATCCCATTGCTAGAACAATCATCCTGCTTATAGATGTTGGCAGATTGCTGTTAGGTTGGCGAGATGCAATTGTGTTGCTTTGCTCCTGGCAGTTGCTCCTTTTGTGTGGCTGTTAACGAGTCATTGATCTTCTTGTGTTAATGGACAACAACCAGAAACAGACCAATGACTCATGGTTAACAACTACATCACCAAGGACTATGCTAATGGACAACAACTAGAAGTAACGAGTCATTGTTAACAACCATCCCTACAGTTACGCACCAATGTCTATAAGAAGGGTGACAGGGTCCATCAGCTGCATTTGATCCTTCTAGCAGTCAGATATTTGGAAGATGGATATTGCCGCCATATCTAAAAGAACTATGGAACATGGCATAACAACCCCAAAACTGAGACAAGTGAGGCATAACATTCCTGCTTGAGCCTCAACAACTGTTTATGGTGGCTTCATTTAGCTTTCTGTGCAGGATTAGGGTTTTTTTAGATGCATGAATTGGCTCTGCAATTAGTACCTATTCTCCAATGTATTAGAGCTATTATATCAAAAGCTGCGGAAGCAGGTTATACCAGAGCAGGCTTAGCTACATACAGCTGAGAGTGGAACAAATCACACAGCTGACTGGAGTGGACATGGCTTAATAACCCACTTGAATCTTTCCCAATTTTCCTCCATCAGTGCTAGTTAATACATTGTCATGTTCCTCCCCTATCCCTATCCCACCCTTAACAATTCCCTAACCCCATCCCTTGTATTATGAGGTTTGCTTGTTATAGTATTTAATTTCATATATATATATATATTATGAAACAAATATAGACATATTTATAATCTTTTCCACAAAATAAAATTTGGTGATTTCTCTCATTTTTTTTTACAATCTGCAGAAATACTTAAGAAAATTAGATATTTCTCTTTCCTGTATAAGTGCTTTCTTTTAAAAATATACAAGCGAGAAGCTTTTTCCCACAATAAAGTTCTGTCTGAGAGATAATATGTGTGTCTTTTATAAATGCACACACAAACTCTCTCAATGATAGAAAATGTGCAAATTAAAAGCAGACCAACTTTTTGGAGGTGCAGTTAAAACCCAGAGGGATGTCAGGTATTGGATGCAAAGACAGGAAACTGGCAAGATTCCTCAGACATATAAAGGGGTTTGGAGTATAATCTTGGCTAGGAATACAAAGGACACCTAGGTTCTTTTACTAGCTCTGATAAGGTACAATTTGGCATTTCCTTCTCCACTCCAGTTCAGGAGACAATTCTCCTAAATGAAAGGAAGGAAACAGAATATACTGTTCTAGTAAATGTCTGTGTAGCTCAAGGCTAGAGTGTTGCATTGTGGGAATTCAGAGCTGGCTCTTGTTGCTGCAGTCAGTGGCAGAAAATGAGCTTCATAAAATAATTTCCTTATCCACGAAATGTATAATTTTTTACCCAAACTGATGAGGATTAAAACTCTCTGCCTTGGAAGTTTTAGGTTGCTATTTAAGCTCACTCTTTAGGATTCCTTGGTCAGAATACAAAGAGGAGAGGGTGGAACCTTGTCTTCAGAATCTGCACACGTTATAGAAGGCATAGGCTTCCTGCCAATCAGCTATGGCAATGAATATGTAAAGCTCAATGCATATATTATCATATGTGGGAGTTGAAAACTACTGCCAAATTGGTGCTCCTTTTTCTGAATTAGTTTGTCTAATCTGAATGATTAGGCTGAATTAACTAGCAGCTTGGCAGAAAGCTTTAGAAGTTTCAGGAAAGGACTATGGCATGCAATATGTTTAGAAAAAGTGGGACTTTTAAAAACAGAAGAGCCCAGGAGTTTGCAAGCTCCCTAAATTTGATCCTAGGTTGCATAATAGCTTTGATGAGGCCATTCTGGGTGACTCCATAATACTATTAGACTCTGACATCAACAGTTTCCTGCAAAACACTCCTGTCACTTGAAGTCAAAGGGACAGATAACAACATTGTCTAGATGCTCATAAATCTGGGTAAGGCTTTGTGTAACTGCTTCTGACAGAGTAGCTTGGGTGATGGTATAAACCTATTCCTTCTCATGTTGTAACTTCAAGCCAAGGGACCGCGTTCTGGCTCAATTCCAAAATATCAGTGGGGAAAGGAAGTTCCCAGTGCAACGGTGATTGTTCACTTCAGCATAGCCAGTGAGGGCAACAGTTAACTCCAGCTGCCCCACAATGGCCTGGGAAGGCAGGACTATTCTATTCTCTCTGTTCGAAAGACCAAATAGTATTGGTATATATTTTATACCTCAGCACAAACCAAATCCCAGTCGCCGTTCACTATGGACTGCAGTTTAAGTAGAAACCCTGTTCACCACTGTGGATGGTGCTCAGATATCTTTTTTGCCATCACTCCTTTTACCCCTTTGTGTTTTTTTTAAGCTGCTGGGCTCTGCTACCTTCAAAGAACTGAAGATGGAACCCAGGTGTCCTGTGCCTAACCTATTAAGATCCCAGAGAGATAAGGATAAAATCCCAAGACTTCTGGATCCCAAAAGTCTAACTTGCTGGGTGGGAGAGATATTTTTCCCTCCCATGCTTTTGGCTAAAGATATATGTACGTATATATAATGTGTGAGAGATTTAAAATATTTTATCTTAAAAAATAACCTTTCTTTTAAAAAATGTAAATCTAAGGCTCTCTTTCCCCGCCCACCCCTACCCACCACCCCTATGGCCTTTAGAACGCCTGTCCTCCATTCAGAGTTTCGAGGAGCTTTATTTTCCCTTCCTCTCACTCAGGCTTCGTTTTAGCCCCTGAAGAGAGAGGATGGGAAGTGGATAAAGAACCAGCAGTTATCTTCTCCCAAGATGGTGGGAGCACATCCCCTCCCCTCAACAACAACAGGTGAACTGTATCCCTCCCCACCCCTGTTGGCAGCCAGGGGTTGAGTGGCATAGAAAAATGGCGCCTCTTGGTTGCAGGGGTGCAATGGACGGATGTTGGTCACATGACACTCTCCAAGATGACGGTCTTGGCGGCTCTATCTGAGACAGGAGTCAGGGTGGTCAGAGCACCGATGTCTGATTCGGGCACCTTGTATTCCAAATGGTGCAACCCCCAGATTGGCTGGGTGAGGTGACGCCAGCGCTGTTGGTCAGAGAGAAAAAGACACCTGTAAGTCATGATTTAAGTAAATGCAACAGTTGAATACAATATTTGTATTGCGTCATTCTCTATGTTCATTACTTTGCTCTCTTCTACTATCCTTTACACTGTCATGCATAGTAGCCGCATCAGCAATGACACCAACAAACCCTTCACATACCTCTTGCTCACGTGCATAAAATGCAATCGAACGTCAAATTGCCTCAACCACATTGCTTTGAAGGTCTTTGCTTAACTTTTTCCCTCAATGAACCTCTTCTCTTCCTAGACATAATGGCCCTATCTTTTTGTTAATTCTGGGGAAGTTGTAATCTTCCAAAGTATTCCACAACATACCAGCAAGAGAGTGAATAGATAAAGGCACAGGTTTAATCATTTTAAACCAAAGCTCTTGAAGCAAATGGCCATGGATGCTATAAACATTGTGGCTTTTATTTATCCCAGTATGTGACCTACCAGAGCTCCATGTGATGCATGAACACTCCAGTTATTTGAAGCATGTCTAGGGAAAAGGCTAAAATTGATAAGGACGTATTTTTGTTAGGGCTGATTTGGCAAGGCTCTCCTGCAGTTGGAATTTCTTTTGCACAGCTTCACCTCCACCGCCCAGCCCCTGCCCCGTCCTCACTAACTAACTTGTCTGTGCAGCTTGTTGCAATGTACAGCCGCATTCTCTGAACAGCACCTTGGGATATGGGGAACTCATCAAGGGTGAAAAAAAGGCAGCCTGCCACAGGCTGTGCCTATGATGGCCTTGAGAAGCTGCTATAGGACTGTTTTCAGGAACAGTGGGACAGCTGTTGCCTTGAACCATTTCAGACGGCTCCCCAGTCCCTACTCAACAAGAATCTCCCTGCACTTTGAGGCTGCAATCAATTGGGGATTGTCAGGAATGGGCGGCACTTGCTGTCAATGGGTAGTTCCATAAAATATACCTGGGGGTTTCAGCAAAGCATGAGTTAAATTTCCTACCTCCCCTCTTCCCTTGTATACCAAGCAACAGCACAGGGTTTTCAAGCTGATGAAGTTGTCTTTATGCAGCTTCTCCTTCTAACTCCCCTTGAATCCTAGGCAGCATCTAAACGGTGACCAAACGATCAACTGACAAGCGATAAAGTGGGCTACTGATCCCCACCATTATCCCTTGCTAGCTAGACAACACTGACTGCAGTGCTGTCTTCAAATGTCTTAAGCTGTGCGTGCAACCTGGTTGTCTGGAATGCCGATATGCGCTTGCCGTCAACTTCGTACATGCACAGACTCTCGTATTGGCCTCCACACATGCTTGCTGGACAAAGCAGTCATGGAGGCTCTGTCCAGAAGGTTAGGTAAGCAGTACAGAAAGTGAATAGTCCTTAGCACTTTTTTGTGGGGGAGACACAGGGCTATGGTGTGGCCATCTTGAATATATTCCCCCTGTCTGGACGGGGGCCCCAGTTCTACTCAAGGGAAGAAGGGAACAAAGCGTAGCAAACAATATTGTAGGAGCAGCTCCATGACTGTTAGAGCCCTACCCAAATGAAATAAAACTTTAAAGTAGGAGAAAGGCCCTTGGAGAGCAAATCATGGTTTTCCCCTGCCAACAGCCAGCTCAGAGCCACTGGGGCCAGAATCCTCTCCTGTGTGTTCTTTGAAACCACCATTCAGAGCCATGAGGATTCCAGCAGAGGCCATATCATGGCTGAACCAGATCTTGGAGAGGATTCACTGCCAGATGCTGTGTCTGAAGCTGCATCCAGACACCACTTACTTATTCCACTATATTTGGATTTTCAAATACAGCATAATAAGCAAGCAAGGTCTGGATGCAGCTTTAGTCTGAAAAAAAATCCAACCTAAGATGCTTGGAAGAGGGAGAAGGAGTTCTCCAAGGTGCAGTTTCATGTATCAATTCCAGTGATGCATTGCAGAAAAGGTGCCTGAAATTGGCTTGGACTTCACAAGGGGGATGCAAACCTTTCATCAGGGTTTCTATTTATTTATATTTCTATCCTACCCTATAACTGAAAGTCTCAGAATGGGTCACAATAAAATCAGATAAACTAGACTATCTAAAACAGTAACAGTGCCTGCATGGGGAGGTAATGTTGTTCCTCAGCCATAGGCCACAGTAAAGAGGTACATATTCACCAGACATCTAAATAGATGCACTGTACATGACTGATGCACCTCAGTCTGGATCTTCTACCAGAAATGCCCTTCCACATGTCCCCATTCGCTTAACTGCTGAAGGGGCTGGTACAACCAAGAGGGCCTCAAAGGCAGATCTTAGCTCCTTAGCAGGTCTATGTGGGAGGAGGTGTTCCTTTAGATAGTTGGGGCCCAAGCTGTTTAAAGGCCTTACAAGGAAAGGTTAATACCTTCCATATACCCTCCATTTGGACTTTCTTGAATGGAAAGTCCACAAATAAAATGGACAGAAATGAAAAGGTGTGAGCAGCCAGATCTGAAGCTGGACTGAAGATGGTTTAAAGTGAAGGTGTGACCATGAACCTGGAGGGAGAAGGAAAAACCTGTTCTGTTATAGAGGGGAATGCAGAAGACGCTAGCTGAAGAAACACTGGAGAGAAGAGGTAGAAGCTATTCAGATTGTTAAGGAAGGAAAGAGTCTGTCTCATTGTCCCTCTCAGAACAGTCAGACACTCCCTCTTACTTGTCAAAATAGGGAGAGGAGCCTTGTTCATGAGAATCCATGAAGGTTTTTTTGTCTTAAATACATTGAAAGTGGAGGTGATGTGCCTCAGATGATCCAGGGATGCTCTCATCTGAGGAGTGCCTGGAGAATGTTTGTTGTTCTAGAGCAGGGATGGGAATAATCAGGTCTCAGGCACTAGGACAGCTCAGATTTACTAAAGATCGAGGAGAATCAGGGCACTTATCTGTTCCTTTTGGACAAGTCCCTCTGGTCACATGAACAGGGCCTCATTAATTTGCAGAGATATGTTTTGCCCCAGAGTTTCCAGGTTTGCTAACTGTATGGGCAAGATTCAGTTGGGGTCAAAAGATGGCCTTCTAGAGCTTTCTCCATGTGGAAGAGTCAGAATTGTGTAGACAGGTTGATATAATTTATCTACTTCGTGCCAAGCTACTCTCTGCCTAACTTTGTGGTTCAGTGCACATTAAACTGATGTGAGCCAGTTCAGACTGTTCAATACTGCCCAGAGTGCTGAGCTATAAAAAAAAGTGCCTTGGAGTGAAACACAGCTATATTGCACCCAGTTCTCTATTCACTTTTTTGCTCAACAGACAGCTGTCCAACTGACCACAGCCAAGGTGGTTCTGCTGAAGCCAAACCAGTAGACATGCCTACTATATCCTGTTATGTCATCCTTGAGGTGGTGTGGAAAGTTGTCCTTGGATTTCAGTCTCTTTCCTTCTGGTAATATGGAAGGAAGGCTTACCTCAGCTAGCGTTCCCTTGGCACGGATGAATTTGTAGAGAGCAGTAAGAGGGACACACAGCATGGAAGATAGTGCAAAGCCCCAGCCAATGGCTTCTCCCCACCAAGGGTAGATGTAGCTATTATTGTAGATCAATGGCTTGTAGTAGGCAACATTGAACAGAAAGACACCCTGGAAATGAAGAAACAGTTTGTCAAGCTGTATAAAGTTGTCAGGCATCCTTATTCATAGCTTTCGTTACTAAAATGGCCGCGTTTATCCAAGATAACAGTCCTCATGTGGCAAAATGTATCAATTTCTTTTCCTTTTGCACATAATGTAAATTACATCCCCCTTCTAGGCATCCCACTTTAATATTCTGATTAATAACCTGATAAATGGTGTTAACCTTGGGGGGAGCACTTGAATTAACTCTTACAAGACCCATGCTAGAATTATAGACAGTCAGATATACAGTACATATTTCCAAGATGGCAGCATAGTGTGAGTTCTCTAGGAACCATATGGAGTAGTCCTAGAACAGCGGATCTCAACCTGTGGGTCGGGACCCCTTTGGGGGTCGAACTTTCAGAGGGGTCACAATGAGTCTCCCACCGCCCCTCTCTTCCCACTCCCAGCTGCCCCACCCCTGTGGTTGGGGGTCTCCACAACATGAGGAACTGCATTAAGGGGTCGCGGCATTAGGAAGGTTGGGAACCGTTATCCTAGAATATTGCCTTCTTACAGATGATTGCAACCACGATTCCATTGTCACACTTCTGCCTGCAAAAGAAGCTGATCATGCTTGCAGCAGGTGAAGATGGAAAGCATTCAAAATATTCCTTAGGAAGTCCACATTATAAGTGCTGTCAAAAAGTATCCCGAGTCAGATTTCATTACGGCTATTCCTACTTTGCAAAGAAAAGAAGCAAGGTGGAAAAAGCTTCTATGTGAAGCTACACTGGATGTGCGATTTGAACCCACTTCTCTTCTGCACTCAGTGGCACTTCTGTGGAGAAGGCCTGAGAAGTCACAATTATGCCGTTCAAGGTATCTACCAGGTTCCTATGAATGAAAGGGAATTGATGGTGTGCTCACATCACGGTTATATGACCTCTGCAGGAAACACAGGTTCAGGTGCCATTTGGAGAGCAGCAACTCACTACTGGCAGGGGAGTACTAAAAGAGTTTAAGATTCTGATTGCAGCCTCTTTGAAGTGTGCTTTGATCTGCAGTGGGTCGAAGCATTGCTTAAAGAGTCCAAAGCTGAGGATGTCCCACTGCCCTGCCGCTGTATTTGGGTGTACAAAATCCTACCTCTTCAACAAGGGTTGCTCCATTCAAAAGATCTCCAAAGAAAGGAATGGATTTTAACAGTGAAAGGCCCAAGTTAATGGGGAAAATAGTGGAAGAAAACTAATGTCTGTTTAGGTTGATGGGACCTTTTGCTGTTATCTCCATATCCCTCACTTGTTAGGCAGCACCTCAGTCTGCAGGGAATAGCAAAACACAGTCTTCCATCTACAATGTGAAGCCACCTACTCTCACCAGACCTCACTCGGTGGCCCATGAGGCTCCATATATCCAAACCTAACAACTTTAACTGGAGAAACACCAGAAAAAAATGGTGACAACCTGCCCTTCCTAGTTAGGTGTCTAACAGAGAAAAGGGCCTTGTTAGTTGTGGCACCCATGATATGTAACAGTTTCCCTGTGAAGTTAGCCTACTATAATCATAAGGCCAGGTAGAAAACTTAGTAAAAATTAGTCTACAAAAATAGTAAAATAGTGAGAGAGCCATTTCAGATAGCCAATGTGAGGAACTATTGAGAGCAACAGAATGAAAATCAAACAGATCTGAAATATTACAGAGCTGACTCATGGAAGGGCAGGAATAGGCAGAACATCCTAAAAGGCACATTACTCTTCTCATTCATTTACATGGGTAACATTCCTTGGGATGTTTAGAAGCACAAAGCAAAGCTACAGTAATTCTGATGATAATGAAACTGGTGCAGAATTTCCTATAAGGATTGTGCCCAGTATTAATGGACTGAAAGGGCTGTGTATCATTTTAGATTTTATGCTTCATGGACTAAGATGTCTTGAGCCCATTCTATGTTAGGGTATAATTTCTGAAATCCTAAGTTTCACGCCCCATCCTTCTCTCTGCCCCACTCTTTGGGCTGAGGCTGACATGGGGAAGTTTTTGCAGACAAAGTGTTTGCCAATGGGTTTCTGCTTAGCCTATGCCTGTTGAATATCTCCAAGGCTCTTTGGGTGGGAAATGCTGAGCCTTTCTGTTGGTGCGCCAGAAATATCTCTTTAAGATAAAGAGTGTTGTGGGCCATTAATAGGTTCACGAACTAAAGTGTTACCAAGCAGACGAGTGGAGTTAGAAACATCCAGCACCACTTCATCCATGGGAAGGGACGGTAGCCGATCATGCAGGCAATATCATCCATAAAACGGTCAGCACCTGGAAGGAGGTGAGAAGGAGCATAAGAACACAAGAAAAGCCCGTGTGGTTTGGGCCAAAGGCTCATCTGACTCAACATCCCATTTCCCACAGACACTCATCATATGCTTCGGTGATCTTCCCAAACTAATCTTTCCTAGCTGGTCACTAAGAATATAAAAAGTCGCCCTATACTATATCAGACCCCTGGTCCCATCATTCTAAGCACTTTATTGTCTGCATGATATGGAAGTATTCCTCCAGAACTTTTGGATAAGGGAATTTCTCTCAGTCCTACTCACAGGTGCTGGGAACTGAACCTGGTTCTGTCTAAGTTAGGCACATTTCCTGCAGGCTAATACATAAAAGTAAAGCTTCTGCAAGAGAAGCTAGAGTTCTCCTTTCACTCCAAGCTGGATTTCAGGCTGTCTCTTCTGCGATCCAGCCAATAAGACAAAACCCCACCAAATGAGTAATATTATCCCTGTGCCTCTAGCATTCTGCATTCTAGAAACTGTCTTCCGTGCAATTCTATTCTCTGGGTCTTTCTCGATACCACTCTAGTGTGGACGGTATTCCTCTTCTCACCCCCACTAGACACAGCTGGTACATTCCATCTGCACAAGACAGAGTGTCTTCCAGATTAGGTACCTCACAATGCTTCAGGTCCAGAATATAGGTAGACCTCAATAATGAGGTCTATTGGCATACTAGGGCCATGGTGTGTGTGTGTGTGTCACATTTTGACAGTGCACCTTGTTGTGCAGTGGAAATTAGTCCCTTGGGGGCTCTGAGGCCAGGAATGTTCATTTCTAGTTGTTGGGGCCAGCTGCGAAGCTCATGTGAGTGCCAGGGTGGTGCAGGGGTGCAGATCTGGGCCAGAACTTGCCAGATCTGGACTTATAGTTCCAGATCACGGAGGTAAGTGCAGGAAGGCTCTCTGCCTCATATAAGAACTCTAGAGAGAACTGACTCCCTCCTAATTTGTACCTTCTTTGATAAGTTCTCTGTTCAGCTAAATCATTTTTGGCTGAGTGGCACCAACCCCTGTATTACAGAAAATGTTTTAGCCTTCTTTTTACTGTGTTATCAATGAAAGGGAAAACACTTGTTATTTATGAAGATTCTGTTCTGTGAATGCCCTGAAAGATCTGTAAATAACACAGAAGGTCCATTGCCTCCATTCTTTTAAAAGAAAACTGACAAAACAGTATCCAGTGTTAACTTGATAATGTGCAAGTTACACAGGCTGCAGACACTAAAATCCTAAACAGTGTTGCAGTTGTGGATACACAATAACTTGTGATTATTAAAATCAACAGTGAGGGATGACTGTATGTTTATAGTATACAGTAATTCCGGAATCCTTTTATTCAAATCAGTTCGGATCTTTGTCACATTCAAGGCTTTAGGCCATTCAGACTACAGATTACATGTAATTTCTTTCCTGGTTTGGATCTGAATGCATTTTGACTTCCCTATTCTAATCCTGTCTGCAACCTTCTGTTTCCTAAATGGTTTGGGTCAGCCAATTCCTCTTTCCTCCCTTAGTTGCTGAAGATAAAATGGGGAGTGTTGAACGACTCTCCCTGGGCAGCCCAGGGGCAAAGGAAAAACAAAGATGCCCTTGACAGAGGATGGTGCAGAACTAAGCATAGGAAGCACTTTTTCTGCATCTCCACACGCAACATCTCATTTTGCTCCTGGTAGATTAATCTGAAATAACCCAAATCTTCCCCCTTCCCACACAACCACTCAGTAGGAAGGTAAACATGGAAGAATTAAAATCCGGTGCTCTTCAGCTTCTGCACAGATTCTTATCTGCACAAATCAAAGTTAACAGTTTAAATTTGAGGTGCTGTGAAGTAATTTAATGTCATTTAATATTCTCCTCCGCCTTAAAGCATGCAAGGACAGGGTGGAGGGAACCAAATTTACCTTTTGTTTTAACTCTTCAGCTGTGCAGACAGTGAGTAGGGCTGAGAACTTGTGATCCAGTCCTCAGAGGAGCAGACCACAGATGTTATGTTAGAAATTAGTTTTGGTCTTTGGAGCCTCCATTACTAAGAATTTGGTCCAAACAATACATGGAAGAAACATTTTTTAAAAAAATCTTCAAATGTCCTCCTTTCACTTATGAAGGTGGAAATGATCTATTATTATAAGTATAAATGTGTCACTGAGTATGGGGTCTCCCTTAGGCTGCAACAGCTTGTGGAAGGGAAGCTTCTAGAATGTTTGCTGGTGTGGCATACCAGCCAATGTGGAATCATCCTCTCTCTGATTCCATCCATCCCAAATCCTCAGTCCAGTTTCTAAATTTTAAATGTTGGAGCGCTGATGTATTACCTCAGTATTATATAAATGCTGCCTTCGATACTATGATGGAAGAAAGGTGAGAGATAAATAAAGTAGTTGGCATATTGGTGGATCTATGTAGAGTGTCAACATCTGTGATGACTTCTCTGTTTTGCCAACTAAATTCCTCCACCTCCCCTCAAGTGCAACCTGTACTTACCGTAAACCCAGGCAACCACTATGCATTCCCAGAAGGCCTGCCACAGAAGTGTTGTGCCACTTGCCGAATAGTAGTCAAAAAGCTGGAAGACATACATGCCCCCCTAGAAGGAGGGCCAAAGTGTGAGAAGGCCACAATACAAGAATATGTTCACAAAACGACTTCTTGTTTTCACCTCTTAACTCTCCCACAACTGACTTTCTGTTCGCAGTTCCTGAAATGGTTAGGAGTAAATAAAATGATAGTTTGCTCAAGTTGACACTGCAGCAAAATCTGTCACCCAAGGACTTAGCCAGATATAACCTGACTTAGGCTGCACTCAGATGTCATTTACTTATTCCAGGATATCCATGCTTTATTCCAGAATATGCAAATATAGCAGAATAAGTAACCAGTGTCTGGATGCGGCCTTAGATGTAGTTTGCACAGGAAATTGATAAGTGGGAGGAGGAGGACGGGAAGATGGTGTAGAGCAGTGGTCCCCAAACGTTTTTCATTCATTGACACCTTTGGCAGCTCATTTCCTCAAACTGTCCCATTCAGATTAGCAACATGTTTGTAATTAATATAGTGCTGTTATTTTAAATATTCCACCATTATTCATTCTTTTCCCTCATATTCCTAAATAACCCTGCTCCGTATCTCTGGGGGTACATGCACCCCAGGTTGGTGCAGAGGAACCACAAAACCCTCAGGACAGGAGGGACATTTAAGAGGAACAGCATGGTAAGCAGCAGACACAAAGAAATTCTAAACTAGAGCAGGACGTTGACCTGAAATTAAAAGATCAACTCTACTCATGCCTTGGGTCTGACTCGGCTCCCTGCTCCCTGCTGTTTTCTTTACGATTTATTTATTTACTTTTTTATCCCACCCTATACCCAAAGGTCTCAGGGCAGGTTACAGTAATAAAACCAAAATGTAAGATGAGACCACTAAAAACAATAAGAGTGCCTGTAAGTTGGAAGGGGAAACAGCCAAAGGCCAAGGAAGGACAATGGCCGAGGTACGTGAAAACATTTTCCAGATTTGCTCTTTTCTCCGCTCCTTGCTGCTCTGGCTTTGCAAGACATCCAGGATTTTTAACTCCTAACATTTATATGTGGAACTTTGGCAAGAGGCAAGCATGAAATGTGTGAGCGTGCCAGGTCTCAGAGGGGAGCTACTAGCTCAAGTCCATCTTCACCAACACAGTGCCCTTTCTCTGGGCTGCGGATCCAAACAGCCAAGTAGCAAAACATTCCCCAAACTTTTGCTTGACTTTTCTTTCTTTTAGCATGGGAACAGTCATAAGTTACTACAAAGTTGCAACCAGTGTTATCACGTTTCCCTCTTTATAACAAATGGCTGAGAGGAGAGTTGGTCCCTCCAGCTTAACCTAAAGTACATAACAGGGATTTCCCACCAAAAGGCCAAATCAAAGATACAATAACCACAGAAAAATCCAAAGTTGAACTATCCCTGCTCCCACTCCTCTGGATTAAAACTGCAGATGCACTGTGCAACATCTTTGTTACCCATTTGTCTTGCAAGTGGAAGATAAGAGCCCAGTAACAGTGTTTACACTGTTCCGTAATGTTCTGCCCTCCCTTTTCCTTGGTCAAGGAGGGAAGGAATAGCATTCCCTGCATGCTAGTAAGGCTACCGAGATTCCCGTCCCTCCAGTTGCTCTAGGGCAGGCTGCAACCTCGAAACCTTGTGTGTCTAAAGTGCCTTCTTCAGGATGAAGGCAGCTATCAATGCAGAAGTCTTCCTCGCCCCAGGAGTGCAGAGCAGTCGCAGCATCAGTTGCACAGCCCAGTTTTTGTCCAAGGCATGTGACCTTAATGGCATTAATGTGCTCCGACACACTGCCTAAGAATAACGCAGGAAGGACCTACTCCAAAATATAAAAACTCCCACTATATCTTTCTGTACTCAGCAGATAGTTTTTGCTCAGATAGCTTTATAAGTAAAAATTCACTTGTCTTTAAAGGGTGTGTGTGTGTGCAAATCTCTCTAGAATAGGGTGATGGAAATGGTATTCAGACATCAAACCTGCAGCTAATCAGTATGTGTTGGCTCCCATTTCCAAATCCCTGAAAACAAAAAAGGAATAAGTGTAGCTGCTAAAAGTACTTGGTGTCTTTAAGAATGTGACAGCCTTAAGACTGTTTGCACCGACGGGGAAATAGAGGTTGCTGATTTTTGTTGATGTGTTGACAATGGCCACAAACAAATCTTAATAAATCACAGAAATAAACAAGGTGTTGTATTTAGATTTGTTACAGATATGCTAAATAAAAAATAATAATCAAGGTGCAAAGGAGGGAACACTAGGATCTTGGGAGCAACTTGGATGGGAGTTTATGCAGGATTTCAGTAGCTTATCTGGAGCAAGGGTAGCTAACCTATGGTGGCTGAACTACAGTTCCTAGCATTCTTTGCTTCCTAGGGCTGCTGGAACTATAGTTCAGCAGCATCTGGGAGGTAATATATAAATGTATAAGATGACCTCTCTGACCATGTTTAGCAACTCTTTCAGATCAGCCTGTACTCCCCGATTTTTACAGTCTGTCTTGTTCCTCCTGCTTTGCAATGAGTTCATTTTCACTTTCACTCCAGTCTCTTCAGTGGTGTTATTGTCTATTCTGGCCAGTGGCACAGAGGCCCAACAAAGCTTGACTAATTCACTTTGGAAGGCACTGCACCTGCACAGAGGCAGGCTGGATTTCCCAGCTCTCTCATTTTTGAAAATTAAGACTCTGTATGATGAGCTCCACTAAATCAAGACAACGCTTCCTTCAAAACATCAGCAGCAACTCCAAAAATGCCTTGCCGTTTTTTAAAAAAATCACTAAATCCAAGTTGTTACGTAATGTCACATCTAAAGTTCTTCAGACTGATTGCAGCTGATTTACTAGCAAGCGCAAATGGGCATGCCTAGATTAGAACTGACCACAGGGAAGAACAAAGGGCCAGAACTATACCGCCTCAAAGCAGGAACAGCGCCTTGATTCACACAACCTCCAAAACAATAATCCAAAACTTTCACTCCTTTTTGGTCCTATCTTCATTTCAGATGTAGCAAAAAGAAGCTGAGAACAGAGATAACAAACTGGGGGAAGGCCTGAATCCGCTAATAGCAGCAGATTGCTGCCAACAGCAGATTTCAGATGCCTATAAGAATCACAGGATAGAAGAGAGAGAGAGAGATCTGAACCGCAGGGTAAAATCCACCTGAAATCTAAAACCAAAGCCGGGAAGAAGGATGCACCCTTTGTCTCTTGGGAAGGGCAAAACAGGCAAAGAGGCCGTCACCCTAGCTAAATCTATAAGCTTGAGAAACAGCAGCTGCAAGTTACTCTCTCACCCTTCTGTGCCAAAAGGAATATTCAACTCCTGTGGTCTGTTGCCCCAGGGCTGCAAAAATGAAGGCAGGCATAATTGGGTTCCAGTCCATCAGCCAGGGACTGAGGAATGTTGCAATGCTCTGGCTTAGCTAGGAGACTGCTGGGAAGTGGCTGCTTGGGTGGCACCTGCTGCCTGGGAAGCGACAATGGGGAAGGGCTGTTTGGAAGGCCTGGGTTAAATCCAGCAGCGTCTGCGATGCGCCCAGTGACTGCTACGCGCGGAGTCTGTATTAACAGGCACTGTGTCCTTTTTCTGTCTTTTCTCTAAATGTGATCAAGGGCGGGAAAGCTATTCTTTGCAAAATCTTGGCATTGTCGAAGAGACGTGTCCTCCCTATGTGCGTTATTGAAATTTGCTAAAAGCTGCCTTGAATTTCACCGCTAGGAAAGCAGGTTATGAATCTTCCAGATAAGCAAATACTTCTGTACAAGCCCCATAAAAATGAGTTCCTAGCTCCAGATACTGATACAGTACTTGTGCAAGATAACTTCCTAACACAATAGGACTTGTGCTAATTAAGGTGTTCCCTCTCTGGGCCTATTTCTTGCCTCAGACCCACCACCAAAACATCTGCTGACCATTCCTTCTTATAGTCTTATGGTTAGAGTGGCAGATTCCTATCTGAAGGTCTCTCAGTTCATTTCTACACTCTTGCACAAAGCCAGCTGGGTGTCTTTGGGCTAGTCACAGCTCTCTTTCTGAACTCTGATAGCCCCACCTATCTCACAGGGTGTCTGTTGTGGGTAGAAGAAGGTTTGTCAGCTACTTTGAGTCCCATTAAGGGGTGAGAAAAGTGGGGTATAAAGGCCAACTCTCCTTCTTAACCTTCCCCTTTAGCTATTTTAGAAAATGGCCAGCATGTTCTCCAGCTCATCACATGGTGCCACATGGGCAGCCATACCTCAGTCACCATGGACAGCTCAATGAAGAAGCAGACAACACAGCAGACAGCGACGGTGATCTCTCTTTGGAACCGGAACGTGTAGGTGGTTGGGAAGAAATCCAGGATGCCAGTGATAAAACCTTCAACGCCCACAAACTATGGCGGTCAGAGGAAGTGAGGTTGGGTTGTTGGAGAAAATAAGAAGAAATATCCTCAGAAACAGAGTATTTATTTATTTATTTGGATTTTTATCCCACCCTATACCCAAAGGTGCCAAGACAGTTTACAACATTAAAAGACAAATATAAAATGGACACACTAAAACTGTAACAGTGCTTGAAAGTGGGGAGGAAAAGCTGTTTCCTTATTTAGCTAAAGACCACGGCAAAGAGGTGCGTAACACCATTAGATTATTCTATGCACCATGAGAACATCTCCCTGTCTCCCCTGCTTGCAGGGCTCTTCCCACAACACTCACCTGACTGTCCAAGCCCAAAAGCAACAGCATGAAAAAAAACAGAGCAGCCCAGAGGGGAGCAATTGGCATTAGGGTGACAGCTCGTGGGTATGCAATGAATGCCAACCCAGGTCCTGCAGAGAGAAGATTGGAAGAGTCAAGCATAGGCTGCCAGTTTGCTAGAATTAAGAATGGGTAATATTATAGGGATGTAGCACACATTGGAAGGATATACGATACAGGAACAGAAATAGGCATCTACTACAAGGGTGGGTATTACTTTAAATACTTAGCTTTCACATAAAGGGAACAACACAAGCCCTTTTAAGTTATCAGAGCTTCAGAAATAAGCTTGTAGTTATTCCTCTCAAGAAATGGGAGGTCAGTGATCTGCAAACCTCTTTCGTTCACCTTTCACCAAGGGACATGGGACATATTTTGCATGTTTGAATGGCATAATTTTTCTACAGAATTTGTATAAGCAGAAGGTGGTTTTTCAAGACTGTACTGAAGAATCACCATCACAACACTGCATAATATAAAACACCTTGTAGCAAATTATTATTTGTTTCTTTCTAGTTTAGAGTGTACATAGCACTGGCCTATTTAGCAGACAGACAGGCTCCAACCCTCTAACCTCAATGGCTCTAGTCATACTGGCTTGTCCTGCTGGGAGCTGGAACTCAATGACATGGGATGAACATTAAAAGACGAACAACTAAACTTATGTGGAGAACAGAATGGAGAAGGAAAAGGAAAACTACCCATCTGCAATGTCCTTCCCCTCAATTATGCAAAAAATAAGATAAAGTATGCTGTCACAACAAGTGTACACTAATTACTAGCAACTGCTTTATCTGTGAGTTCCTAACTTTTGCATATTTTTTTTTTTTAAATCAGCAGCAAGGAAATACCTTCAGGTTTTTCTTCAGAACTGAGACTAGGCAGCCATGTTTTAGTAGTGGTGGTGCATGCTGGAGAAATGGCTGAGCTCCGGGGAAGTAGTTGTGTTTGGAGTCTTATCTTCGATCTCTTCCAATTTAGTTTAGGTGCACAATAAATCAGAGTTGTTCAGAAATATCAAAGGTTAAGGTTTCAGTAAAAGCCTTGATTTTCCCTTTTCCTTTGTCGGTCCCCCTGCACAAGCTACGGCTGGTTGTGGTTCTACATGCCTATGTGATTATGTCTTAAATGAAAACGGAGATTCTGTGGACTTATAATCTACTCCAGACATGATTCTGATTCTGGGACAGATTCATAAAAGTTATCCATATTTATAGGTCTATCTGATTATAGATCTAATAATGAGACCTTATGTTAGAACGTAAGATGAACCCTGCTGGATCAGGCCACAGTTCATCTATGCAGCATTCTGCCTTTTACATAGTGGTCCATCAATTGCTTCTGGGCACTGTCTCTTCTTTTTTTTAAATTAAAGTTTTTGCTTGAACATATTTTGATAACGTTATAAATGTCAAAGCCAACAGTAGTTTTATGAACAAAAATTTAACATGCATCACAAACAAGCTTGTTGGTTGGTAAAACGTTAATGAATTATATTCATTAATTGTTAGGTTTGTGCAAACAATATCACACTGATCTGCAATATGTAGATACTGGTATCAGCTACTTGGTGTTGTTGTTTTGCGTCTGAGCATTCTCAAGCAGAAGACAAAGGCAAAATCTTTACCCGCTCTCAACTCCCTGCAAATAGCCTTTAGAGGCATCCTGCCTGTCTCTCCAACATAGCTGTCCATTTTAACAGCCATGGAAGTATCAGACTAGTGGAATCACATGAGTGGCATTAATCAGATGGGTCTTTCTCCCTTTGGAACAATCAATATGACTGACCCAAAATCTAGCCCACACTCTTACAAAACTAATCCTAACATTCTCCAAACTGCTAGGTATATGTACAGATGAGACCTCAGAGCTGAGGGACCCAAGTTATCTATCTTGGCAGTTGTCTCATATTTGCCAATGCCTTCTGTGTCACTTGGGCATTTCATATTTTAATTATGAATAGTTTTATTGATTTTAATCATGTTTTTATGGGTCTTAGTGAATATACGTGAACCACCCTGAGACCTTCTGGTGAGGAGAGGGGTACAACTTTGTTAGTGTTGGGTACCGCACAGTTGTAGATGATTCCTGGTTGACTGAAAGGGCCCCTCTAGCAAAGTGGTTTGCCATTGCCTACTTCAGGAAAGAGGCTGCACAGTTTGCTCTACCACTGAGCTATAGCCACTCCTACTACTTTGAAATAATAAATAAAAACTTCTTAAGACTACAGTGGAGTCCGTGAAGCTTCTCCATGTGACTCCATGACGAATCATCTGAAGACTTACCGGATTCAGCTACCTTGGAGATGTCAACTCCTTGCTCTGCTGCCATGAAGCCCAGAATGGAGAAGACCACAAAGCCAGAGAAGAAACTGGTCCCACTATTGATCAGTGCCAAGATGATGGCATCTCTGGGAAGGGAAGGCAAAGAGTGAGAGCTGTCACATGATCCCTTAAACTGATGGGGAGTTTAGGACAGAAACTTAGGCTGTGATCAGACACACACAAAAGTGACTCTAAAATGGCTTAGAGAAGGCTCTGAGGTGGAATTGTTTACTGCCCCTCTCCCTTGTCCTAAACATTCTGGGCTAGAAAAGATAGATTAAAGAAGGGCCACACAGTGTCTCCCTGAGTTGTCTCTGAGGCGTCCCTTTTGTAATGTCTGAACGCAGCCTTAAATTGCTTATTCCTGAGAGCCACTGCCAATTAGTGCTCTTGACAATTTAGATGGACTTTTATTATTTGTCAGTTATTTGACCAAAGCAGTGAGAAGCCCAATGAACGAAACCGCTATGTTGCCAGCTACGGTCACCCATTTTATGCTGGCCATTCAGTGACTGAAAGATTATGAACTGTGAAGCTTACAGCTAAATCTACTGTGAGAGATTTAGACAAGTCCAGTTCTGCACAGGATCATGATCTCTTTCTGATAACGAAGGGGACGCAACAAGATGTGAAGGTTTTCTGACTCTGCATTTTTCCATGTGCGCAGGGTGTTGTAACAGGAAGGAGAGTGTGAATGCAAATCCACTTGCAAGAGAAGCATTGAAAGGGGATCCTGACACTTTACACCTGTGCTCAGGTGATTGGGGGTGGAGTTGCAATTCTGACTCCAAGTGCAAAAAAGAGCATGGAGGTAAGACCCAAGGAGTGTTAGTTAATGCGTGCACACACTCAACAGTCAGGTGCTGAAAGAAATATTTGTGCAGCACAAAAAGGCAGGCAGAAAGACTGTGCGACACGTCCATCTAAGCTGAGGTGCGCATTTATTTTTTCAGAAATCAAGATCCTTTGGCCTTCCAAGTGTTGCTGGACTACATCCCCCATAATTCTTTACTGTCAGTCAAACAGCTGGGGCTGAGACAATTCACCATCTGCATTTTAGTCCAGTGGTACAACCCTCTGTTCAGAGCGTGTTCATAAAATTGTGAAGGGCTGGCTGAGCCTCCCAGATGCGGCATCCTTCGGACATTTTGGATTTCTTGCATATTTATGAGCTATGGAATAATTAAGCCGAAGTGTATGAGTGGAAAAGTTTCTGTTCATTCCAATGCCTTCCTTCTCTCCTTCCTCAAACTGCATGTCCACTCAGAAGAAAATGGAACATTCAACTGCTAAGCAAGCATGTACATCCTGCCCTTAACATTTGTTTTTATATGGACTGATATGGTGATTGATCAATAAAGGTTCTTGCTACATCCTGTCCAAATTTTTCCTGCAGTTGTCCAAATGATCAGCTTTGGACTTATTCTGAATAGATGGGCACAGAACTGTACACTTGGAGGATATCTGCAACTGAGTAAATTTCAGTACCAACCATTTTAAATAAAGACAGAACTGCAGAGACACAGATTGGCTTTCTAAGTCAATTGACTTTGTGATGCAAACAGCTTCCAGCAATCCCAGGCTGTCGGTGACTTTCCTGTAGCACCACATTAAAGAAATATCCTTTTGTAATAAAGCTTTGTGGAAAATTCTTATGAAAGGAACTTTATCTAATAGAGTACATAGTAACCAAAAACAGTACACTATATAATTTCAGTGACTGTAGTAACACATGTACATTAATGTGCTCCTATCCTGTTTCCCAGCAAGTTATATTTATTACAAATTAAATTCAAATCTATGTTACCTTTTAATAACATAGTCCTGACCACAAGGTCCAAGCTGTCTAGACAGATATTATTGTACTTACAAATATGAAGATGAAGTCTTGGGACAGATAACTAGTTTAAATTTTAAAAAACTTGGGTGACTTCTAAGCACAGCTTCAAATTATGGACACACAACAATAATAGGCCATTCAACAGAATTAGGGTCGGAGCTCATATGTGTTTAATAATTATGTCGAAGCAGACTTTTAGGAAGTCTTCGCTGTATTATCAGCTACATTTTGAGCTAGGAAGCTCTTCTTCAGTAGCACATTACTAAAATATAACACAGAGTGTTTAAAATTTAACAGGCAGCCACTATCCATGACTTGCCAACAAACAATGGTACAAAATTATACTTATAAAGGCTTGTGCTATTGATTGTTGGCAAAGTCATGAGTAGTGTCTGCCTGTTACATTTTAAAACATTCTGTTATATTTGTGTATTATCAGCTACACCTGCTGAATTTTCTTCCATAGAGCTATTAAAGATATAGCAGGCTGACTAGGAATCCAGAGTACAACCCTAGAAAATGAAGAATATGTCTCTGAGTCCTCCTTTTGCTTTTTTCCAATATGTCTTCATCTTTCAAGCATACTCTTCTTGACTATGATGGGATTACAGGGAAATTTCAGACTCTTTGGGTGATATGAAAATAAGGCTGAAGTTCAATAGTCACTGAGTCAGTGATGGGATTAGGGCAGCAGCAGGCAATTCCAGTACACCACAATATACCTGCCCAAACTGGCTGCTAGAGTGAGTTGCTGCAACTGATTTTGGTGGGTGAAACTAATCCCCTTTCTGCAAGGGCCCTTATTCTGGATTGCATTTCAGAGCAGGGACCTGCAGTCGGCTGCTAATGAAGACTACGGCAGGCCCCAGACACGGGCATGGTAGTTCTATTCTGGAATATAATCCGGAATAAAGTCCTGCACTGAAAGGGCTTCTGGCATGCGAGGCATGCCAACTGCCTGCTGTTGGCCTGGCTGCTAGTGTGCAAATTATCCCAAAATGATTCATTAGTGCAACTTTACAAAGCCGTTCAGCTAAGTTTCACTGATTTTAGTGAGTACCACTAAGTACAGAGCTGGTAGTTAAAATAGTAGGACAGGGCTCCTGCAGTTGAATAGCTGCAGAAGTAGATCAAAGAAGTACAATTAAAAGCAGGGAAGTTTTGAATTTCCTTCCATCTGGCCACCCTGTCCCAGCAAGTCTTCAGCCGGATGCTGCACTTACATCTCCTTGAATTGTGCTTTGATGTGTGAGTCACTGCCAGGAGATAATGGGTGCAGCTGTATGGAAGAATGATTGTCCCTGAAGGCTCCCATGAGATTATGTATCTGAAAATGTAATTCTCCTTAGCTGATCCCAGGCTGAGGCCTTACAACTACTTTCTTGAGAGTAAGCCTCATTAAATTTGAAGCTACTTCTTTCTGGGTAAACAAATTCAAGACTACTTTTTCAAGACTATTTCTGAAGCCATAGCAGATAACTCAGTAAGGTGTGGGAAACCTTTCTCTGCCCCGCCCTCATGACACCATAACAATTTAATTTAAATGTGGGGGGAAACCAAAAGGTTTAGGGTTGAGCTCTCACCAGCCACAAAATTATTGTGTACTATTTTATTGCTAGGCTTGATGAATGCAGTTCTGCGCCCTAGACAAGTCAGTCAACTAGCAATGATACCTAAGATTGCCAGATTAGGCAGGAGAGAAGAGAAGAACAAAAAACAAAATCCTTGCCCAATTATTAGTAACTTCTTTATACATAGAAATGAATTTGTGGCCTGTTTAATGACATGGGGATAAGCATAATCACTTGCTACTAATATCTGAAGATCCTTATGACAGTCCAACAGTATGAATGTTAGGCCCATCTTTCCCCTCAGTATGAATGTTAGGCCCATCTTTTCCCCCCTGCAGGGACCTGTCTGGAAAAATAACCACAGACCTCTCACACGCAAAGTGAGATTCAAGTTGATGGACAAAGACAGGGAGCCTGTAAGCCTCCAGGTGTTGTTTAGCCAGCATGACCTAAAGGTCAAGGATGACAGGAAATGTAATCCCACAATGTTTGAAGACCAGCCAAAGCCCAAGCAAGTGGATCTAAACACCCTCTGGAAAAGCTGTGTTTTCACACGTTCCTTCCACACTAGCTAAGCGGAGGCCAACAAACTGAGAAGAAAGGGCCGTGAGTGAAGACCAAAGCTCCTGGTGAAAGCCCTACTTTGATCTGTTGAGAATCAAAGTGTGATTTGGAGAGATCAAAACAGGACTTCCAACTGAAGCCACACTCCTCCCTCACTGACCTATAATGAATCATTGCCCAGGCTGCCACTAGACCAAGTGAGGTTGAGGCAAAAATTGACAATGAAGCAAATTATTTGACGTGCGTTGGATTCTCAACTTTATTCAAGCATATAAGCAGGGCCCAGATGGCCATCTGCCAGAGATGCTGTTGTTGCCTAACACGTTGCTTGGTAGGGGGATTGATCATAAGGCCTCTCAAGGCCTTTCTAAAATTCCACAGGTACAGCTTTTTTGAGCTCAGTGAAGATGGATATGCTTTGTCTGCCATTTAGCCGTTAAAGGGATAGCAGCACTGCTGGGAATGTGAGGGCTGTATGGCAACCCTATAGGGCACAGCTTATTCTGCCATTCCCTGCTTGGTTGCCCTCTGACGGTTGCATAGGAAATGGGCTCTCACTTATAGCAATTGTTGTTGAACCGGTTATAGCTGCCCAGGGCAGTGAGTGCCCCCAGTCCTATGGCATACGAGAAAAAGATTTGGGTCCCGGCATCGATCCACACCTGAGAGAGAAAAAGAAAGAGAGAGAGAAGGAGAGAGATTGAGGTATGATGGGGAGAACCCAGGAGTCCTGGCTCCCCTTCTGAATTGCCAACTTTTTAACCAGCCCCTGCTGCTATACCTTTAACAGTTAGTTCAGCTGCAACAATCAACAGGCACTAAGATTACTACCTATAACCACCACTGTGGCCTTAAATTAGTTCCTACTTGACAATAAACATCAGGATTCATGGAAAATGACAACCATATGTTCATCTACAGCACCTGCTTGACTTTAGCTGCTCTTGTACAGTGAGCTGATGTTAAAGCTACAGAAATGGTCAATAAGTTGGCAACCCTGTTTCTCTTCACCACAGCCCCCTGCCCCTCCCGCGCCACCTTCTTACCTGAGGGGAAGCCAGTTTGGACCAATCGGGTTTGAGATAATAGATGATCCCATCCTGAGCTCCGGGCAGCATTACCCCTCGGATAAGTAGTATAATGAGCACCACGTACGGGAATGTAGCAGTGAAGTAGACAATCTGTATTGGTGGAGAGAAGGATGGCTAAGAGCATTTGGAAAACACCTTGTTTCTTACCATTCAGTTAAGGAGAAAAGCGGGTAGCAACATATTCAGGAATTCCCAAGAACTTTACAAACACTTCAGGGTGAGATTGCTCAATCAAAAGGTGTAGACTTGAGTGGGTGGCAGTGCAGATACTTTATAGATGAAGTTTTACTGAGTCCTTATGCTTTGAAAATCCTCACTTACTAAATTTATACAGAGTGGGCTACTGTGAACAGTACAGAAATACAATCAGCCTTCCTTTCTTGTGCCACCTTGACTGCATTTGATAGAACCATGGGGAGCTCTGAAAAAAAGAGGATATCCTGCACCCTGACAATATGCAAGGACATTCAAATTGCACAGATGCTCTGACAATTTGATCACAGCCATGGCGCTGGCCTGCAAAAAAATGTGCACTGTGTGAAGATGACACTCTTCACACAGGGTTCTGTGGCACACATTCATTATAACCAGACTGAGGTGGAATTATTTTGCATAGGATATAAAGCTGGGAAACCACTAGGGCAAATGCAGTGAACTACTACCTAGATAGGTATGATGCCTTCTAACAGAATCATGACTAGAAAAAAAATCCACTCCATGTCTATAACGTACCTATCGCTTCAAGAAAGACAGGTACAGGTGACTGATATAAGAGCCTAAGAGGAGACCTGCTGGATCAGGCTACAGTGCATCTAGTCCAGTATCCTGTCTCACACAGTGGCCCACAAATTGCTTCTGGGCTTTCTCAGGCAGAAGATGAAAGCTAAACATTCACCTGCTCTCAGTTCCCTGCAAATGGCCTTTAGAGGCATCCTGCCTCTCTCTTCAACTTGTAGGCAGTACCTGGCCTACAATTCTAGTAGCCATTGAGATACCTGGCCTCCATGAATTTGCCTAATCCTTTCTTAATGCTATCCAGGCTGTTTGCTGTTGCCACCTCTTCTGGAAACAAATTCCATAGACCAACAACCCTCTGGGTGAAGAAATATGTCCCCTTATCAACTTGCATGGGGGAAAGGAGTCAGCAATTGGGATGCAACAAGCCAGATGCAGATGAAAGTCTGATTTGGCCTATAGTGGGAACTATTCCTGCCCAGACTTTCCCTCCTCATGAGCTGCCTGTCATTTGTACCTGCCTGCTGTTGAGGAGACAGCTAAGTTAAAAGTACAGGATTTTGTTTTTTCCTCAAAATGTTTTGAGATCTTTCAGTAACTCTGGGATATACTGAAAAGCCTTTTCTTTGTTTCAGCACTTCACTGCTACCCCAGAAGCCTAGGAAGCAGAATTGGAAAAGCTTTGCTCCTTGATCACACAATTTCTCAGGAGGCACAGCACTCAGTCAAGATTATCTGGCTGTTGCACACCAATAGTATTGTGAATGTACAGAAAAATCAGAACAAATTGAGGTTGCATCCAGATTGGCCTAAAGCCTGGGATTATTCCGGGGCTATATTGGGATGGCCACATGTCTCTGTGGCAATCCCAACATAGCCCCAGATACAGAGGTGAAATCTTGGCATATAACTATTTCAGGAAAATCAACTCCCAACCCAGGTTTTCCCAAAACAGTCACATCGCTAACCTTGTTCAGACATTTGCTCCTGGATCCATTTTGAAGGAAATGGCCACCATGTATGCGCAGGGGTGAAACTAGGCCAAAAATGCCTACTGTGCTAATGAGGGGGCCTGCACCTGTGCATATCTCCTATTTTGTGCCATTGGAATACCTAGAAGTACCCACCACACTATCACAGGAGCTGCACTAGATGAGGCAAGGGCCTGGGCCTGCCCCATGACTTTGCCCTGCTCTCTGATAGGGTTGGCAAGGGGGCATGATGGGATCTAACCAAGACCCACATTTCCCTTTTGCCATCTGGAAGCAGCCTGACACAAAATGGTTCCTTTCCTTGGGCAAAGCTGCTTACCAGAAGCAGCCATTTGGATATCATGAAATAAAAATCCCGATTTATCCTTGTTGTATTATGAATGCTGGAGATCAAAAAGCATATCTGTGGTATTTTCTATCTGATGCAGAAACTCTGTAACATTATTCCTTGTGAGGAAGGGCTCCTCCATCTGTAGCAGAAAATATCTTAGGCCATTTCTAGTTGAAATTCCCATCCTCACACCTAACAACCTAAATGTCAGAAACACACATGCCCATAACTCAGAGCCTATGGCAGCTAGAAAAACTCTTGCTTTTACCATCAGTACTAGCCTATCCTTCCCGCTTCTGCTGTCCAGTGCACCTGGAGTCCATTAGAGAGGAAAGGAACTGGGGAGAAGCAGAGATGGTTAACTTATTTCTTGCTCCACTCTGTTTTGCCAACCTGGCATACTTCAGCACTCATGATCTCAGCAATTTGTTGGGATGCTGAATGAAGAGCAAGATTACAAAGCACCATTTGTTGCAAATGAAAAGGCTCTATACACAGAGAATGAAAAATACAGAGTTTCAAGAAGCTGCCTTTCATCTTGCTTCTTTCTGATAAGATTAAAAATTCTGGGTGATCAATAGCTTTTCTGCTAAAAATACACTTAGGCCATCACTCCTTTGATTGGTTTTACAAGAAACGCTTGAAGGGATAAAAGGCCTCTGACCAACTCTAAGTGCTTTTCCTTTGCTCCTGAAAACGTTCTTGAAAGCGATATGGATCCTTGGGAACTTCTGGCTATTGACTACCAAGGTCTAAACATGGGTCTGGCTAGGTGACTGTAAACCAAACGGTCTCATCAGCACAGTCCTCTTATTCCAGGCCAAGCGACTCTAGCAGTGGCCAACTGTGGGAAGTGCAGCCTCGTGTGCGCCTGTCTGCTGAGGCCGAGGCTACTGACCCCCACCTCCAGCAGCCGTCTGCTGAGAAATGTCAGGCTCTCTCAGGCATGGAACTTGCTGACATGTGAGATTTCAAATGCCCTGGCTTTATAAAAGAGGAAAGCAGTGCAGCGTGTCTAAAGGAAGAGCTTCTGCCTCTCTGTGTGTGTCCTTAAAGTCCAAGAGAGAGATTCATACATACTGTACAGCATTATTTTTGCACATAGAAAATGTCAGTGGCAAAGTGCATGTATGCATGCTAAGTTCCGGCCCTGGCATTTCTCACTTAAAAGGACGTGAGGTAGGACAGCCAGGCTTCTGGCCAGTCCCAATTTCTTTCCTTACTTACCCAATTTTTCTCTTAGACTTTGGAGAGTTGCTCTTGGCCAGATATTTAGGCCCAAGTGCAGGATCTTACCCACTGTGTGGAAGGCTGCCCTGTCAGTCACAAACTCTCAACAAGACATCAAGCAGAAGTGAAAAGCAGATATCAGTGTGGTGCAATGGTTACAGTGCTGAACTCTCAGGCCTGGCAGACCAGAATTCCAGTCTCCATGCAGTTGTGAAGCTCAAGGGGTGGCCTGGGCCTAACTGTCACTTCTCAACTTAACCTATCCGATATGGTGATGGTATGTATAAAATGGGAGTAGAAAAAGAACTCATACTTTCTGGATGAACAGCATGACATAGGGT
The DNA here is from genome assembly GCA_014337955.1 of Aspidoscelis marmoratus. NCBI lineage: Eukaryota > Metazoa > Chordata > Lepidosauria > Squamata > Teiidae > Aspidoscelis > Aspidoscelis marmoratus. The sequence continues at coordinate 2,585,450 of MTQE01001795.1, forward strand.
GTTTTTCCACTGTCACTAGAAGTACCCATTAAGTACCCATTAATGGGTACAAAAATGCCATTTTGTACCCATTAATGGGTACTTAATGGGTACTTTTAGTGACAGTGGAAAAACACCCATAAATGTAACAATATATAAATCCATGTAACCAACTTTAAAAAACAAAACACCCACAGAAGACTTTACTTAATAAGTTTTGGTGTCTGTTACCCTGAAATAATTTAAGATAACTGTTTTCAAAATCCCTTGAATATTTCCTTTGTGCAAAGAACTTACAAGCTTTGGGGTCTGTTACCCTGAAATAATTTAAGATTATTTTAGGCCAGTGTTTCCCAAAGTGGTAGTACAGTATGGAAGAAAATTTTAGGTGGGGGTAATTTTTTTTTATTATTATTTTGACATTTGGACAAAATTATTTCTAATTATGTACTTTAAAATATTGTTTTCTTCCCTTTCTAGCTGAGTTTGGGGAAAATTCCTTTCAAGGCAACAATTCCCACAGTGGTCAACGGCTACTGTTAAAGATTATGGGAGTTGTAGTCTCCCTGCAAAAAGAAAAAAGACATTTTCCCCCAAACTCAGTTCTCTAGCCAGAAATATCTTTGCCATAAGAAGATGTCAAAGAAAAAGAGGATATGAGTGCAGCTGACAGGAACTTACAAAAGAGATGCAATCTATCCTATCGTCTAAGAACCTTCATAAGGAGGATAGGCAAGCTGGTAGCTGAGGTAACAATTGTCTAACGGGGCAGATTTTGACACCTATTTACTGTGACAGCCTAGAGATGGGTTTGGCATAGAGGGATCAGAAAAGTTAGATACTGGAAGGTTAAAACTCAGGCTTTTGTCAGCTCTAACAAACTGACTTAAAATTCAGCATAAGCAGGCAGAAGCATAGTGTTCAATGCTTTCCTGCTTTTTGCCTAATTCTTTTGTGCCAGCTGTTTCCACTGTTCTAGAAGCAACCTACGTCAGATGGAAAATGAGTGGAGCATATCAGTTTAGGATGAAACAAGGCAGAGGACGACTTAAAATATAGCAGCTATCTTCTATGTTATATCGATTTTGCAGCACCTGAATTGTGTCTAATATAATCTAAAATTCTCTCTTGGAAATCTCCAATGGCACCTTAGCTCGAAGGTGTCTATTCAGAACATCCCAGGGGATGTCACTCCAATTAAGTTTAGAAGAGAAATGTCAGATTTCCTGCTTCAACTACCAAAAGTTTTAGGCCTGCCCTGCTCCTTCCCTAACCTGCAGGGGATTTCTTTTGGAGTGTCCTTTTCTTTCCATGTATTTTCAAACATAACTATGCCAAACTAATGCATTTTAATGGCTTGTGAACTAAAGCTGCTTCAGCAAGACTAGGAAGTACGTGTTCCAAACTCAGATTGGTTGTTGCAGCACAAAGTGGCCCTTTCAAAAACTGACCTGCCCCCTTCTCAGGCACATGGCCTCCATATCCTGAGGGAAGAGATGTGTCGGCCATGACTGCATTCTTCTCCCTCTCTTCCTCTGGTCTATAGCCAAAATGGCCATTCGGAGGGAGGTGTGAGGCAGAGCTGAGGTCCTCAGGTGAGACAGGGAATGAAGGAACAAGAATGCAGTCATGGCAAACACCATTCCTTGGTCCTGTCTCTCCCTTCAACATCTCTGGCCATGCCTCCCGTGTTTTCTTCAGGCCATGTGGATACTTCTTTCCCTCAGGAACGCCCTCCTGCCTAACTTTAAATGTACAATGTTTTTTTGTGGAGGATCTGAAAGTAACAATGCCAATCCCCACCCACCCCAGTTGCTCTTTTCCCAGCCTGAAGTACTAGCATGGACCTTTGAAGTCCCGAATAAAATGTTGGCCTCTTATGGTCCATTTTCTCTCTTGTAAAGCAGCCTCAGCTGCTCTCAGGATTCCCTTCTCTGTGACAAACCACTACACATACAGGACTGTTATTCCTACAAGGCTGGAACTGCTATCAATAACTTGGTAATTATACAGCTGATGCCTCAAACATGTACACTTTAGGGATGGGGCCAACATAATTACAGTGTTGAGATGCAGAGCTCTGAATGTGTGGAGCCAACATTCTTGTCTATACCATTATGGGCGGGCTGACCACCCAACACCACCACTGAATGAAATAGCAAGTATTTAGAGAAGGACAAATTAGCATTCTAAGGAAACTGCTGCTAGTCTTCTCTCCCAATCCATCCCCTGAATGCTGTTCACTTTCTGGGAATTATTTGAGGAATCTACATCTTCACTTACATGTCATGGCACCCCATTAATCTGCAAACCACCACCCAAGTTCCAGGTTCTGATGTTCTACAAAACTGCTATTTGTCTTTATATCTTCCAAGGCTACTCTGTCATCACACAGAGTGAGGCAACTGCCTCAGATAGGAGATGTTAGGGGGGTACAACCACCAATATACAGTAATTGTCCTTTCTGAGCCTCCCAGCTATCTTCCTTTCAGAACTGAGTAGTGTGGCCAAGAGAATGATGGAGGAAGGGCAACTCAGCAACTGGAAGCCATATCTTAATCTGTGGACCACTTTTGGAGATATTCACATCATGGATCTGTATATTCCATAAACCAGAGGTGCTCAACATTATAGTTCAGAGACATCTGGTGGGCTGCACTTGAGCAACCCTACTCTAAACCAACATGCTACTGTTGGGGAACTGGAGCTTGCTTGCTTAATGACAAAATTTAGGAAAGCATTACTGAAAGTCAATTAACTTTTGTACATTAAATGTGTGTGATGCTGCAGGTGGTGTTTTCTCCTGAGATGCTCGAGAGGACTGCACCTATGGGCGTTCCAGCTGCTCAAATATGAGATGTTTGTGAAGGCGAGAGAGGTGCTTTTCCATGCCTCAAACAGCAAAATACCTTGAGCTCCCCCTGGTCGTTGACTCTGAATTCATTCTCTATTTTGCTAATTTTCATATCATTTTTAGTTCACCCTCATTGGCATATGTCTAAGTGCTCATGCTGGTGACTGTAAAGAACTTCTACAGAAGTATGGCTGGTTGGCTTTCAAAATCCACACTGTCTTCATAGGCACAGACCTTACAAGAGGATTGCTATGCTACTAGGAATTTATTTTAAGGAAAAAAAGGCAGTTGATAGGGTTAGGGGTCCTCAGAGAAAGAATTATCCATCCTTCTAAAGCTCTGTGTGAAACTTTGGCTGCTTCTGCACTTACCTTATATAGTCTGGATCAGAGTGTCCTATGCTGATCCAGGCTACTGAATCCATCCCATGTGTGTACCTCCATGGATCCTTCTCTGGACTGGAGCAAGGCTGTCTGCGTTGAGCTAACTGTTCCAGCTCAGCCCCTACACCCATTCCAAAGCTCACATCAGCTTTGGCACAGGCTCTGAAGACTCAGACAGCCCTGAGAGTTTGGAGAAATCCATTTTGGCAGCACAACAATGCACATTTCTGAAATGGGTCCCCCATGGTAAAGCAGATCACAGAAGCATGCACCATCCACACGCCTTCTAGTTCAGTAGACCAGACTAGGTGGCCTGGTCCGCCTGGTCCTCTTTGTTCTGGTCTATGCTCCATCCAATGTGAATGGAGCATACTAGGAGGGGGTGAGGCCTCCCTTAGACTGCACCAGTCCCCTGCCTAAACCTGATTACAGGTAAATGTGGAAATACCCTTTATCACAGTTCACCCCCCGTTTCTTCCCAAAGACCGTACCTTTCCTGTGGACTTGACACCTTTCCATACACAGAAATAGACAAGGATCCAGCAGGCTAAAAGACAGAGGGTCACTTCCCAGTTGATAGCCCCAGGGACCTCCAGACCTGATGACAGATGCAGCACTTTGTTCCTGAAATTAGGAATAGACAAACTAAGCAACTAATTAAGTGAGGAGAGGGGAAGCAGGGGAGGGTTGCCTTTGCAGAAGCAGACCTGGATCATGGCTGCCCAAATAGGATAGATTGAAAACTTACTCCCAGAACTCAATGACGGGTGACCTCTTGTCAGAGAGCTCATCACAGGTAAGGTTGCCATTGGCGGTGCCATTGGCACAGTCCTCGTGCCGGAAGATCTCTACGCACTCAGGAGAATTCCAGGGGTTCCCACAGGTCGACCAGGGCAGGGTGGCTGTAAAAGACTTCACCAGATAGTAGAAACCCCAGGCAAGCACCATGATGTAGTAGGTGTTGCAGTAGAAGACGATCACCATAGAGGCAAACCCCAGTCCTGTGAAGAAGTTTCATGAAGAGAAAAGCCAATGACAGGGAGATTATCCACTCTTCCTTCATTATTGAGTACTTTCAAGTTTCTAAACAAGTTCTGATGCCTGGTTCTCAACCTTCCTAATGCTGTGACCCTTTAATACAGTTCCTCATGT
>MTQE01001795.1:2589930-2604027 GCA_014337955.1 Aspidoscelis marmoratus
CCAACCATAAAATTATTTTTGTTGCTACTTCATAACGACCCCTGTGAAAGCGTAGATCGACCCCCAAAGGGGTCGCAACCCACAGGTTGAGAACCACTGGGCTAGAAACTTGCATTTAAAAGTAAAAGCAGAGGTTCTCAAAAAGATTAATACCACAGCTTCTACTTCTTAAATCTGTGTTTGCTTCTAGTCTTCACACTGCAGTCTTGGACACTTCAGGAACTCCTAAATCATGTTCATCTCAATTACTTAACCTTTCATGTTTTTGGTTTTATGTCTTTTAATCTATAAATTGCTTTTGAAGCACCATACTTTTGTGTGAATGCAGCCTAGGATAAAGGTAAAGATACTCTCAAATTAAGCTCAACTCTTATGAGGCTACATGGATGCAACCTTGCAGTTTTCTTGGCAAAGATACAGAAGTGGTTTGCCATTGCCTTCTTCCAGAGCATCCAGAAACTGAATCTGGGTCCTTTTGCACGCATAGCAAAGATTTTATCGTTAAGGCTAGAAACGTACACAGCATGAAATTGGCGCCATGGGAAGACTCTGAGGCACTGGAATTGCATGTCCCCACAGGAAAAGAAGGCACTGTCAGCATTTGGTTTTGTTCAGAGTGGGAAAAATAATCCTGACGGGGCTTTCTCCCAGTGCACTGTCATTGTGTGAATGAAGGAAGCTGTTGTTGTCTGGCTACTGTGTGATCTTGCTAACACTGCTTTGGAAGACACTGAAAATGCCCAGCTTCCACGGTTACTTTCTGCATCTTCCAAAACAGGGCTATGCAGAAGCTCTGAACGTGAGCAATAAAAGTTCTGCACTTTGACTGGGAGTAGGAGGGGTTGTGTGCATCAAGCGGCATGATCTGCCATCAGGTGGATCCTACCTTAGATGGAATTGCTACTAAAGGAAGTAGATTAATGCTGACAATCAATTAGTCCTTATTCCCCTTGGACTTCTAAAGAATTATTGCCAAGCCCTGTTCTTCCACTCCTGAGGCGTTTTCGCACTACCCTTCCCATCCACTACCCAGGAAAGGACTAGCGCTCGCACTTAAGGGCTAGTCAACTTTATCTGCTCCCTCCCCCTGGGACTGGCTACTTACCTTATATGAGCCTGGGGCCCGGTCCTCCTCTGGCTGCTGCCATTTTGGCAGCAGCACCTCCGCGACTGCGTGTGCATCAGTGCCGTTGCCTTGACAACACAGACACTCTGAGCATGCGCAGTCACATCTAGTTATCCAAGGGGCCAGCGCGCTTGCATGGCACCTCAGACCACCTCAGAGTACTGGCAAGACCGAATAGTTGCACTGCTGGGTGTTTCAGGTAAGCATTAGGTAAACATTTAGTGCATTTCTGGGGAGGGAGAGCATTCTTGTAGGCTGCAACAGGCTACTCGACATGCGTATTATCTTCCCCAGAGGGGCACTAATTATGTACTAGATGCCGTAGTGCAAAAAGGCCTCCGCTCTACATAGCCAATGGAGATTGCTGGTCCTTAATCACATCTGTTCTGTGCAAATTAAGTGGTAAGAGTGGAACTATTACACAGGGTCATCTGCTCTGAACCACATCCAAATCTGCATTCTGGCTTGGCCACTGCTGCTGGAAGATACACTGTGTGTGCTGGTCTTATTACCACAAGAGGACAGAGGTGTGCCAGAATCATGTGAAGAAGGAGCATCCATAGTAGCCGCTCACTCTGATTCAGAAGTTCTGATTTTGCCATTGTGATCAAGAATCTCTGCCATAACATGTCCAAATACCTAGTGCTCTTAGGTAGCATTAAATGTTTTAGGGCCCCGCTGCGGATGCCCAATCTTGATTTTAGAAGTCTAGCTTAAGAGGTTGGCCCTAGTTGCCATATTCATGTGCTATAATGCCTTTTGTTTATGTATTAAGACTGGTGGACATTAAAATGGTGGCATTCAGCATTATAGAGGAGAATCCTGTTCACAAGAGGGGAGAAGAAGACATTATTAATGTCCTCAGTGGAAATGGGGAGTAAGAAAATGAGGGAGACCAGGAAGTACAATACTAGATAGCTTAAAAAGAGTGGTCTCTTACCTTTGAAAAGTGGTGCTATGTTCCAGACATTGACGCTCCCAGCCTTCATGAACTGCCCCAAGGAAATTTCCAGGAAGAAGATGGGGATCCCGCCAATAAGGGCAATAAGAAGGTAAGGGATGAGGAAAACACCTGTAGCCAGGTGAGCAGCACAAAGTAAGCAACAGCCCACATTCTTGAATCCCAGCCCCCTGAGCCTCTACCCACAACCGTGGCCTGTAGCTTGGTACTCCCTAATGACATTTTTATACAGTGAATTTTGCTTCTCCTTGTCGGGTTGGAAAAGTGTAAGATGCTATGCTGGGTCCTGCGATCTATTAAAAGGAAGTCTTATCCAACCAATATGAAATCATGAGCAGTGACAACAAGCATTATCTTCTCACCTGTCACAGTTTTGGGGTTGTTATACCATGCTCCATAGTTCTGTTTTGAACTTGGGCTTTTGGATAGGACTGTGATTTGCATCTTCAAAGGATTTCACTGCTAGACGAGTCAAAGACGAATATTATTGCTATATCTGAAAGCTTCAGTTCAAAGCAGAAGTATGGAACATGGCATAACAACATCAGAACTGCAACAAGGAGATGACCCCTGCATTCTTCCAAGCATTGTATTTCACCTAACATAGGGACTCTACGCTTGCACATGGGTATATGTTGCACAGATGAAGCTACAAAGACCAATGGCTTTCTGTTACTGATGGAATTACAATATTTACAACAACAACCTCTGTTTAATTGACACCTTCCCACTTTCATTCCTAAACACACTGTCGGTAGCCCAAACTACTACATGCATAAAGAACTACAAAATACATAGAGGAAGGACTGCTCTTTGAGAAGGCTGCTAGATGGAGAATATGATGGCTTTCTCTGAACTCACATCTACATTAAATATATTTCAGATTCTCTGTCTCTTGGTCTCTCTCATGCACTGCACACCAATTACAAGATGCACAATTTGGCTGGCAAGTTTTCCAAAACTGTCATCTTTTCTGCTGCTATAATACCAGCATGTCCGCCCCCATGGCTGTGATTGACATGCCTGTGTGTTCCCAGTGCACGTGTATTTCAGTGTGAATCATCCCAGGGGGTGCTATTTATATTACAGATCCTCAGGCTATGGGAAGGCCCAAGCCCTGCTCCTCTTCCTGCAAATCCCTGGTTAAGAGGATAATCTTAGGACATAAGATCTTTCCCATGGGGATTAGCAAGGCAGTAGGCAGGGAACCCATTCATTGCTAGGTGCTGGAGAAGCCATCCATGATCCAGAGACTGGGGGCATGCATATGGACATAAAGAACACGGGTCATGGCAAGGAGTAGGTTAGTGGTTGCGCTGAGCATGACTCTCTAGGGTATGCATGACTTTGTCTGCATCTATGACTGAATGCACACAGAATTGCTTTATACAAGGTAATTATCACTCAGGTAGTAAAAATGCATGTACATTATCTACTAATGGGTACACATGTGAGCTCATACAAACTGGTAATTCGCCATTATGAAATAGATAAATTCCCCCATATAGACTTCCTCCAAGCCAGGGAAAAGGGTTTTAAATTCACCTTGATATGCTAGTTTTTTAAAAGGCACTAGAGAACCATTCACTCACACAAACTTTCACCTATCACTTGTAGTGGTTCATCACAGACATGATTTTACCATCCTGGCATAATTAGGCATAATTAAGGATCTGTTTTCAAGAGTCCAAAAAGAGCAGAAAAATATAGAAAAAAAATTAAGAAGAATACAAACAAAGCAAAACAAAAGCAGGATAGGGTCCCACGGGTCAGATCCACCTGCCTTTTAATTTGCTGGTCTCAGTAATTTCCAGAATCCTCTGTGCAGTGATAAATCCAGTTTGTTTTCCAAGCCAAAGTCAAATGCAGAAATATGTGAATTAATAATACAAGGCAATGATGCCTCGGAGGATATTTGGAGTACATTTCTATCTTATCAGAATAATTGCAGCTAGTTTCCATCTTTTGCACTTAGGGCTTCTATGGTGGATCATGAGGCTCCTGGTAAAATTAAATTCCTAGCATTCTTTTCTTTTAAAATCATGAGTCATAGTGATGTGCATGAACTGAAATTTAGTGGTTTGGTGCAAAAAGAACAAAAAGCCTTAATTCAGGTTTGTTTCAAACTGGGTTTTTGAATCACAGGGCGGTTCGGCTGCGAACTGCAAACCGTCTGAACCAGTTCGACACATCCCTTGAGTCATGTGTCTGTGAGTGTGTGATCATGAACACTAGTGACAGAAGTAAGCACACTTTCCTTCCAGGAACTTTGAGAATTGTAGTTTTATGAAGAAGATAACAGAAATTTCAGCAGCATTTCCAGAGTTCTTTAGGAATCATGATACCAGGGTGTTTGCAGTGTAAATATCCACACGTTGCATTTATACAGCAGACTACTGGTTCATAAAATGTAGGGATTAAAAAAGGCAGGAATTTGCTAACATTTTTACTAAAAGACAACTACTTGTGTGCTGGGATGCATACTCTGGTCTTTAACGTAGATTAGAGGTAGGGTGGGAATAGGACCATCCACATGCTACCATGGCTAAGCTGATTTTTAAATATGAGCTAACACAGCCGTGGTTACCAGCCGAAAAAGGAAATATTACCGGGATGTCATTCTGAGTTAAAGATGGAGCATATACTCCAAAATGGAAAGGGAGTAAGAAAAATAAACACATGATTGGGGTTAAAAAATGAATAAATAAAACCAAAGGGCAGAAAAGACTTCTATTCTGTGGCAGAAGGAATCACATCTAAGGAAAATCAGTGATATAATATATATTCTGGCCCCAGGCAGAGCTTCATTCAAGGACCATGTTGTTTATTGGTGAGATATAGTTTGCTTTAGGGTACGGTTAGGGTTTCACAGACTCTGCCATCCATTCCCTTAGATTTCATTGGATTTGTCTTATTTTGGCAGGCTGAGGGAGTAGTCCTTGGATTGCTCAGGATAAAAGACAACAACCATGAAATGATACTGTGCTCTTATGAGGTAGCCAATGCAGGCAACCGATCACCTCCTCTCAGTACTACACTCGCCTGAGGAGGCAGGTTACCTGCAAGATATGAAGCAACGCACTTAGGCTTCTGAATCACAACCCGGAGAGCTGTTGCGCAGACTAACCTATGCCAGTCTTCTGACACGAAGTTCCTGCCAGCTGGCTGCAGATTTGAAAAGGGGGAGGATCCCAGCATCACTCTCACTTGGAGGGGTGGAGGTAGATGATCCCACCCTTAGCACAAAGTGGCAACGCTCCAGCCACTTTCCCTAGAAAGCACCCGGATTTGTGTGGGGGAGGTCAGTCCAGGCCAGTGAGATCCTCAATAAATGCCTCTTTATCTGCTGCGTTAACTCTAGCCTCCCCCTAGACGCAAGGGTGGCTTTAACACCGACTGGTCCCACCGCAGTATGCTTCCTCAGAGCTCCCTCACTTTCCCTTCATCACAGACACACTGTTTCCGGAGCGATCGCCGTTCAACTCCTTTGATTGCCTGGATCATTTTCCCCTCACCAGAGCTCCTTTAAGCCTTAAAACGTTATTAGGGCAATTTAAATGCTTGCTTTTTCTGGGCTGAGGATCAAGAGAGACATATTGGCTATGCACACAGTTGTTTTTGCCACGTCTCTCTCGATTGCTGGCCGAGCTCAGAGGAACGCTTCTCCCGTGGCCGAGGTGAGTGGCTGGGTCAAAACCTTGCAGTCCCAATGGTGTAAGAGGACGCCATCCACCATTCTCATACGTACATGTGTAAAACGCATAGCTCTAGGCTGCTTGCCAGATTTAAGGGACTGGCAATCCCTTCGGCATTAATGCAATCTGAGACAATTCAATGAACCCTGATTAGTGTGATAAGATATATGGTCAAAACGTCTAGGCAGGAGAGATCCCAGATCGTTCCAGTGGAGAAAGAGAAGTAACTCATTCCACCTAGAGCCGTGATGGCCAACCTATGACATGCGTGTCACAGGTGACACGCCAAGCCCTTTTGGGTGACACACATGGAGCCTATTGGCACTTGGCCTTTTTCTGGAGTATATCTCAGGATAGGGGTCTGTGGTCCACATGCTAATACAGACTCTGGCAGACCTCACTTTGGGCCTGCTGAAGCCTGCACTAGAATATGGACAGCAAGTCCCTATTCCAGGATATATTCCAGAATAAAGCCAAGTGCGAATAGGCCCATGGTCACCCTGGCACCTGGGCGTGTACTGCTTGCTTGTTCTTGAAGTGTACGGAATGACAACTTTCAATTGAAGATTTAGCAAATGTAAATAATTATTTGTTTTTGCTTTTAATAAAATTCATATATCAAAAATATAACTTTTTTACTAGAGCTACAAATATCACAAAATTATGGATATTTCTAGATGTGACACAGCACCTGAGTTAAGCTAGGTTTTCTTGCGAATTTTGATACACCGAGCTCAAAAGGTTTGCCATCACTGACCTAGAGGGTTCCTAGGTGAAGCTGGAAGGAGTTGTATCCATTTGTTTTAAGTTCCCTTTAGAAGTTGCATCAGATAAAAACTTCATTCTTAAAAGACAAAAAAATCAAAGTTTCTTTTTTTTTTTTTTTAAGCTCATAGTCCTCAGGAAACAGGCTGCAAGTCTGACATCTCTGGCTGGAGAAGAAATGTGGTTTGCAGGTAATTATAGTTTTACGATGCTAGAACAACTACTCTCTGAAAGCGTTACCCTTCCACAGAGGGGCTCATTTATCCCACCCTTCACTGTTTGATTCCCACAGCGGGCTGAGAGAGATTAGGCTGCTACAGCAACTGGCTCAAAGTCATTGTATGAGCCTCGTGTGTCTTGAGTCAGGATCTGATCCAGCCCTTTACAACTCAAGCTCAGTGCATATAGACTCACAAAGACCACAGAGAGGACTTGGCAGGGGGACACTGTGGGCAGAGGTGTCGGCTGGGTCTGATCTTTCCACTGGGCAGCCAGCTGGCATGCATATGTTCCTTGATGCCCATTGTATCATCCCAGTCATGATTTACCAAAGCTGAAAGCAATCGTGGGAGGGACGTTTAATGCTGAGGAGAAGAAGGAAAGCACAGCTGGTTTCATGCCCACTTGGCCCTGGGTCAGCAACAGAGCAACTGCGAGCAGAGATGCTGTGGGATCCAAGCCTCCTCCAAACAAAAGAATACAGATTATGCCAGGCAAAGCTGAATCCCAGCATTTCTGAATAAGGTTTTTCCAGGAGAGGATTCATGCTGGCCAAAAAGGCTGTGACACCCTCACCTGAAATTGAAGATTCAGGGTGCTGTCCATCTGATTTCACGCCTAAGCATATCCAAAGGAGTATGGTTATGATTCCTACGTTTTCCTAAGGTTCAGGGCTGAGCTCTGGTTTTGGATCCTGCTCAGGTCCTTCCAGGAGACCGGCCCTCATGATGCTTTGAACCTAAACCTTGCTAAGTTTGTCCTTCCAACGCTCTTTATGCCATGTTGTGCTAATTAAACATACCTGAATGGAAACAACTTGTTCCGCACTTTTCATTGACTTCCTTCTCTGCTTCTCTTTCTTGTTCTACCAGCAAGAAACAGACCAATCACAAAATGGCCTGTACTGACTCTGGCTTGATGTGTCATTTTTGACCTTAATGGTCTAGCACTTAATTGAGATTTAATGAGGAGAAGCAAGTTTGCCCAAGAGCCCTTGCCTGATCAGGTGCTCTGCAGATCTGGACAGCGGTCACTGCATCAAAAGCACCCTTGACTCACGGTAAGGGACACTTGCTTTTTTATGACTGAATTTGCCTAAGTCCTATTTTTTGGAGCTCAAAAGTACATCAGGCTCTCAAGAAGAACAAGTACAGAAGCAGGAAAGATTAGGAATCAAATTCTCACTGAGCCACTGAGCTGACATTCCCTCAGCCAAGCCTGCCTCACAGGGCTGTTGTGTTCAAAATCAGGGATGGAAAGCCCAATTTGGAGGGGAGAAAAGGAGATGACTTTCAAATATTAAGAAGGGAAAGTAGGATTTGCAGTGAAGAATCAATGAACAAAGGCCGAGCATGTTGCCCTTTTCCCTACAAAATGACCCCTATAACCCTCCGTATTAATTTTACAAAGGTATTTCCCTCATTGTGCATTGCTTTGTCCCCTAACTGTAAAATGAGCTGTATGCTGATGAACAGAATTAAAAGTGATAGGCTGCAGTTTACGGGGTTCACACTGGCAGATGATTTCCTGACCAGGCTTCACTGTAGGGTTGCACCACATGTATTTGCACTGTGTAGGATTTCCACAATGAAGTGAACACAACAGACCTCTGTAGAAAGCCTTCCTTTTCAGCAAGCAAAGAGTATTCCCTATATGTGCATGTGTGCACACAGGCCTGCCTGTGTATGTGTCACCTTTGGATTCCCCAGCACAAAAACAACAATTGCCCTGCGACAGACCTATATGGCAGCAACCTGAGAACACAAGGCTGGACTCATTCCCTTTGGATCGCTGCAATGAGATGCTTGCCAGCAGATGCTCAATGGCAAAGACGGGCATGTTTTATAAAGAAGGTACCTGTAGCCGGAAGCAAGAGAGAGGATTCCCCAGTGGGCGAGCTCCTTTGGGGCACTTATCACATTCTTGCTCTCCTGCCTAAACCTGTCGCCCCCTTGTGGCACTCCTGTCCACAAGCAGCTGGGCGCAGGCCTGTTTGTCCGGCCTGTTAGCGTACCTCGCTGCAATTCTTCTAATCTAAGGGCAGGGGGAACGCACCGTTGCCCCTGCAACTGGCACTCCTTTCTGAGCCGGAAGCTGCCCTTTGCTCCCAGTCCAGGGGCGTGGGTAACATATTCATCACGCAGCTTGCCAAGTTCCATCTTCCTCTGCCACGCGCTCTCTACCAGCTGAGACAGGATTCCTCCTGCTGGATCCATTCACCCTCCCATTTCAGCCTAGGTAGACATCTTTGCATCAGTTGCAAACACGCCTGATCGATCGGGATCACACAATTTCTTAATCCCCCTGCCCCAGAGAAAGTAAATGAAGCGTGACCCATTAAGATCCTTTTTCGCAAGATGCCAGCCAACGTGCCACCTTCCTTCCCGAACTTCACATCTTCGGGCTCATCTGTGAAGGCTCCCTGACTTAGCCTGGCAAGCTTCCTTCCCAAAGTCAAGTGATGCTATGACTCACTTTTCAAGTGAAGGCGTTTCCACATCAAATGCGTGAGATTCTGTTGCAACCCAAGGCTGCCCTGGAGTGAGGCTTCTGGGCCACTATATATTTCGACAAAGTGCCTTTTGCACACCCCTTTCTCCAACTTTGGCCCCGAGCCCTGAAACGGGCTGTGGAGCTTCATAGGGCTCATACCCTCAGCCCTGCCTCCTATTCTCTGTAGGAAATCAGCTCCACTTTTGTCCCTGTGCATCTTCCTAGCGGTGCCTAGCGGACAGTCCTCGAGCCCTTTAGCTCAAAGCCCGAGCAAGGATAGACAGAGAGGTCCAAACTGCCCTCCCGAGGTGGGAGTCTTTGCTAGCTGCTCTCCACTCTTCCGGGCAGGAACAACCCCAAGGGACTACATTCCCCCCTACGACAGAAAGGCCGATGCACCCCCGCTCATCGATTGCGTTCAGACCTAAGTTTTAATCCGGCTTCAGGCCCCTTTCAGCAAAGCGGCAAGCTCTTTCCTCCGGGCATTTCCTAACTCAGAAAATCCACCTCTGGGGAAGAAAAGGACTGTCCGCTTGGCTGATGCGCGCGCCCGCCACGCCGAAGCCGGATTGAAACTTAGGTGTGGATGCAGCAGCCTCGGACTCACTCCTGCAAGTCTCGGGTCCGGAGCCCCCCTTTCCCTCCCCGATCCCGCCGTCCTCTTAAGCGACGGGGTTCGCTCGCCCCCTGCGACCCCCTCGGGCCCCTCCCGGCCGCCCCCTCCCGCGAGTCCCGCGCGCTCGAAGCGGCCGCTCACCTCCCCCGTTCTTGTAGCACAGGTAAGGGAAGCGCCACACGTTGCCGAGCCCCACGGCGAAGCCCACGCAGGACATGATGAAATCCATCTGCCGCGTCCAGGTCTCCCTCTCGGGGGGCGGCAGGGCCAAGGCTGGCCCGGCAGGGTCCGCGGCCTCCCCTTTGCTTCCGGCCGAGGGGGCGCCTTGGCACATGGCGGCGGGGCGCCCCGTCTTTTTGTCTCGCTGCTGCTCCACGGAGACGCTGTAAATGCCGCCGCCGCTCTCCGCCGAAGCCCCCTTGGCCATGGCCCCGGGGGCGACCCCCGAACACCGCCCCCCCTCCTCCTCCTCCTCCTCCGGGCGAGCCGGGGCGACCTTCGGAGGGGGGCGAAGAGCGGGGCGCGGCGCGGCGGGCGCGGGGAAAGCCCCCTCGGGCAGAGCGCGCGGGAGGGGGCGGCGCGCGGGGTCTCCCGCTGGCGGAGGAAGGTCGCTCGGCCGGTCGGCCGGCCGGTGGCGTCGGGTCGGGTCGGGGGGCTCGCTGGCGGGCGGGGTCCGGGTCTCCACGGGCGACTCAGAAACAATCCACGAAGCACTTGAAGGTCAACCTGAAAAACCTCATGTGTTCAATGGACGCGGCGAAGGAGGCTGTCGGAGGACGAAGGTCGGCCGGCTGGCCGGGCGGGGGGGGGAATGCCCCCACAGTACCCCTCCCGGAGACTCAGCCGGCGGTAGGGCCGGAGGAGGGACGGCGATCCCTTCCCGCCTGCACAGGCAGCGCGTCCGCCCGTCGACGATCCTTTGCGCTTCTGCCGCCGCTCGCTCGCTCGCCTCCCCTTCGAGGCTGCTGCCGGAGAGCCCGTGACGTCACGCCACCCCCTCCTCCTCCTCCTCCTCCTCCTCCCTCCCTCCCTGCCAGCCGCCGCAGTCGCCGGGATCCGCCGCCTGCTCCGCCTCCCGCCGACGCCTCCTTTTCCTTGTCGGCTCGGCCCTCTCCGCTCCAGCGCCGCCAGCCGCAAGGAGAGAGTGGGGGGGGGGAGAGGGAGGGAGCGGGGAGGAGGCTGATGGGTTCCACGCCCGCTCGCCCCCTCCCTTCCTCCCCGCCGTCGCACCTGTTCTCTCCGCGGAGCTGAATGTCGCTCCTGGGTTTGCATGCCTGGGCTGCTCCTCCCTGCGTGTCGCTCGCACCCGCGCATCGTCCCTCTTGCTGTATGCTCTGCAATAGGAACCCAGAGGGAAAAAGGCGCGCGGGGCCGCGCTTCTTCCTTCGTCGGACCCGCCAGCACTCCGGCCTGCAACCAGGCACAAGGCGGCCGGGAGAGCGAACGCCCGCCCGTCTCTTTCATTACGTGTCCAGAGCAGTTCTCCATCTGCACTGGCAGGTAAAAGGTGCGTTCAGAACGCATCCTTTACATTCCCTCCTGCGGACGGGGAACTGTTCTCAGCCCATTCGGGCCGAAGACCCTCCCCCAGGCTGCTCCGATTGGCTCCTCTGCGGTGAGCAGCCCGGGGCCTCCTTTGCCTCGGCTCCCACTGTCTCCAGGAGGCGAGACTGCAGCTCCTACGGCCAGCAGGCCTCGCATCCTACGCCCCCCAACCCACCCCGGGTCGCATGTGCGCGTTCCTGGCCTTATCTGCAGGCTGCCAGGTCGATTCTGCCCACGGGAGGCCCAGCGTGTCTGTGCGCATGCTCGCGGGGCGGCCCCTCACTGGTCAGCCACTGGCACCTGCAAGATGGCCTGGTGAAGCCAGTAGGGTGGCTGGCCAATGAGCGGCTGCCCTGCGAGCATGTGCACAGCACACCGGGCCTCCTGCGGGCAGAACCGTCCTGGCAGCCTGCAGGTAAGGCCACAAATGTGCACATGTGACCCAGGTTGAGTTTGGGGGTGTTAGGTGGGGGTCTCCCTGACTCTCGGAGCTGCGATCTTGGCTCCTGGAGACAGCGGGAGCCAAGGGAAAGCAGGCCCTGGGCTACCCACCCCTGGCTCCAGAGGAGCCAATGGGAGCAACCCGGGGGAGGGGCCCAGCTGTCACAGAGGGAAGGCGTGTGAGTGCTTTCCCTTTGTGGCAGCTCAGGACGCGCTGAACGTGCCTGGATGCTTTTGGAGCGGATTCTTCCACTCTGAAATCGGAACGCGTGGAGAGCCCCTTGGGACACTTGGGGCGGTCCAGAAGGGATCCGGATGCCCCTGAGGTGCGAATGTAGCGTCCCTGCGTGTTCCCCGTGTGTTTGAAAATCCCTCATGCGAAAAGGCCTCTTGACTGTTGTCTGCGGCGCTTGCTTCGGCCTCCACTTAAATAGCTTACGATGGAGCAGCAGATAGGGTTTAAACTGAAGGGAACCGGTTCCTTTTCCTATACTAAATTCTCTCTCCTTCTCCCAAGCTAAGTACTTCCTGGGGCTTTTTGTTTGATTTGCCGTTGCCCCAGTGTAGGTACATCTATTTCCCTCCCCATCTCTTCCAAATGCTACAAAGGAACGCCTGCTCCCATACCAACCTGCCCATGTCTTCAGATCTGGAGGGAGGCCCTCCTGGTTGTCCCGGGACCGAGAGAGGCTCTTCTCTGTGATGGCCCCTACACTGTGGAATAGGCAGTGAAGACGCACCTTTTTGCCCTGGCCTTTGGTTAAATGGGGATACGCTTTTCTCTTCCCACTGGCGGATGCTGCATACTGTTATTGTTTTAATAATGTTTCATCTTAAATGTTGTTACCAGCCCGGAGACCGTGGGTATAAGGCGGGATAAAAATGTAAATAAATTAAATAAAAATAAATAAATGTGAGGGGAGATTATAGTCTCTGTGTTTTATGCATATTGTGACCTGCCCTAGGACGTCCAGGTGAAGAGTGGGATACAAATAAATGTTGGAAATGCATAAAATAAATACTTTTCTTGGAAGCAACACAGGAGTGGCTTGCCCTTGCCTTCGTTGGGGATATTTTGGGACTTCCCAGTCTATTCTACAGCTGCTGTTTCCCATCCAAGACCTAACCAGGTCCCAAAGGAGACCAAACAACACCAGTGCAGTGTAAGGACTTAGGTGCTTTGCAGGTCTCTCAGACGTCAGTTACTTATTCCGCTATATTAGGATATTCCAGAATAAAGCAAGGGTCTTCTGGAACATCCACATCTGGATACCCTTCAGCAGTAAATTTAAACATACTTTGTCCATGAAAAGCATCAAGCTGCCAGTAGGCCACCTTGAGGTTTTTGGCTACCAAGTTTGCAGAGGCCGGATCCAGCACTCTCCAAGACTGAAGGTTTAATCTAGCTCCAGCCCACGATAAGGGTGAGAGAACAAGCCAGCAAAGCGACGACCTGTTTTCTTTTGACACTCAGAAAAACCACCTTTGGTTTAAATAATGCGGAAAGAAAACGACTGGTCACTTTTCTGATGGTGATCTCTCACTCTGAAAGTGGATTAAAAGGGGCAAATGCAGTCCGCACCCTCCTGCCTGAGGCAAAGTCCCATTCAGCTTTGCCTCCACTCTCTACACAGAAGCCAGCTGGACGGAAAGAAGAATCTTATTTAATTTCTGGCACTGGATCAGCCCAGAAGACTTTGGGCAAACACTTTCTACTAACCCACCAGATACCCTGCCTGCCTCTTCCTAAGGGAACAGCTAACCCTGCTTTATTGATGGGAAAACCTGGCTAAACACAGTGCAATAAATGAGTAAATATGCAGAGGATTGCACTGTCAACAAATGTATTATCCGTAATCTTTCACAGGCCAGAGTCTGCATTCTCAGAGATGCTTCCTTATGGGCATTATTTTCTAGGCCTAGGGTTCAGGATGCATCCACACCAGGAAAAAGCAGCAGCCCAGAGGGTATTATGTAGCAGCTAGTGTTCCCATCCCAACTCTAATCCACATTAAAGGTGAGATAATCCAATTCAAAAGTGAAGTTTCTGTTCAATTATGGATTAGAGGTGGGATGGGAACACTAGCTGCTACATCGTAAGTTGCTTTTTTAAGCTGCCTTTTAAA
This sequence comes from Aspidoscelis marmoratus, assembly GCA_014337955.1. Lineage (NCBI taxonomy): Eukaryota > Metazoa > Chordata > Lepidosauria > Squamata > Teiidae > Aspidoscelis > Aspidoscelis marmoratus. Next base: position 2,603,918 of record MTQE01001795.1, read on the forward strand.
GGCACTCAGATGTAGCCTTAGGCAAAGGAAAGTGTTTAATGTTTCACTGCTTTCCGAAGGTTCTACTATGGCCCAATCCCCAAAAGACTTATTAGCCCCTCTCGGCTTCC
>MTQE01001795.1:2618792-2642572 GCA_014337955.1 Aspidoscelis marmoratus
GGTGACCTTAGGCTAGTCACAGCTCTCTTCTGAGCTCTCAGAGCCCCACCCCCTCACAGGGTGTCTGTTGTGGGGGAAAGAATAGAAAGCTTTTTCAACTGCTTTGAGTCCCCTTAAATGGGTGAGAAAAGTGGGGTAGGGAAGCCAACTCTTCTTCTATCTCATGCAATGGCCTATCAGTTGCCAAACTCTTGGGTTGTAAGATGGTGTGGTAACCTGAGCTTCTCCAGTTTTGGTGCTAGTGAAGGACAATACTTGTTCAGCCCTGTACTACCAGATTTTTTTAAAAAATATACAATGTTGCCCTCATCAAAATGCCAAATCATGCTTCTTCATTACTATCTACCAACGCTAAGTGCCAACCTATCCTTTCCTCAATTAATACTGTAAATATTCATTTCTGAAAGAGCGTAATGCCCAATGGCTTTATAGAATACACAGTGAACAGGGCACCCATAGGCTGTGATGTTATGCAAACTCAATGAATATGGTCACTGAAAAAAGTCAATGAAGGTGGACTGAAGCTAGATTAAACCTTAGGTGTGACCACAGCCTTAGTCAAGATGCTGGATTACAAACAGGTCAGATTATCCTAAATTATTACATGGCTGAAAGCAAGGATGCTCAAACAGCAGTCCTAGATGTTCCTGTATAGCAACTCCCATCATTCCTTGCTATCAGGCATTCAGACTGGAGGCAGGTGGGAATTATAGTTCAGGAACCTTGGAGTGCCCCCACTTTACAAAAAAGGAAAATGGACTCAGGCTCTGAGCTGCCAGCATTATGGATGCGGCATGCTAAATTGCTCTTATGGGACAGCCACATTTCCCAGTATCAATTGGTAATGCTTCTCCTGGATCATGCCACTTCAGGCATACAGAGTATGTGTGAATGAATCATCCACTTCGAAAATAAAATTTCCCATATGTAGGAAAATAGGGATAAGAGATTTTTTTTAGATACAATAAATTCTGGGCAATCTTTCTTCCTATCCTGTTGTAGGAAATTCCTTTAGCAGTCAAATATATAGCCCTTTATATGTGTCTTCTGTCCATTAAATCTTCACAAAACTGAAAAATATAACATTTATATGCTAGCCTCTCTCTCTCTCTCTCTCTCTCTCTCTCTCACACACACACACACACACAGATACACCTCTTCTATTCTATATTTGGCTGATGAACAACTGATGTTGTATAACAGAATGACTCCACTGAAAAATATAGTGTTGGGGGCGAGATGTATGCTGCACACAGACAAGCCATCCCTGGATATAGTCATCCATGTTTTGCTCAGCCACCTGCTTGCTTTTCTAATATTTCCTGGCTGGTACAAATACTCCATCTAGTGTCCACATGCTACAAGACAAGCACAAACATGTTTTTTTTCTACTTCTCTATCTTTCCCCACCTTGGCCAGGAAAATAATGTGGTATCTTGGTTGAAAGTTCTCAGGTGAGCCACTTTTGGTCTTGTGGTTAGCATGCTGGTCTCTTATCTCGTAGTCACAGGGTTTGACTCTGCATTCCTCCACGAAGCCAGCGGGGTGACCTTGGGCTAGTCACAGCTCTCTTTCTGAGCTCTCACAGCCCCACCACCTACCTCACAGGGTGTCTGTTGCAAGGAGAATAAAAAGCATTGTCAGCTGCTTTGAGGCCCCAAAAGGGTGAGAAAAGAAGGGAGGAAAAGCCAACTCCTCTTCTTCTTCTCTGAGACTGTGTCAATATGTAGCAAAAAAGTGACCCAAAAGGGTGCTAAAAAGTGTAGTATGTTCTCATTCTATCTCCACTCCACCCTTTCTGTCCTAGAATGTTCATGGGGCGAGGAGAGCCAGATTGACATGTGGATGGTCCCACCTGCAAACCATCTCTAAGCTGCCTCAGAGATGCTTTTTTTAAAATAGCTTGAGGCTACATTGTGGCCTGGGTCACCCTAAAATGTTAAGCTATCGCTGATCTTGAAAAGAGCAGAGAGACCTGGATCCTGTTCACACTCGGCTATATTCTGGAATATATCTCAGGACAGGGGCCTGTTGTCCACTTGCTAATGCAGGCTCCAGCAGGCCTCACCTGGGGCTTGTCATAGTCTGTACTAGCATGCAGAAAGCATATTCCACAATAAAGCTAAGTGTGAACAGGCCCTTGGTTAATATTTGGATGGATATTCACCGGAGAACCCGGATCTGTGAGGTTAGACGAGGTAGCAAGCCAACTTCTTTACTACTGCCATGAAGTCATCAGGATCCAAGCCTGACTTGAAGGTGCCCTTACCTCCTTTCACATTATTTATGGGGTACTGCTAAGTACTGGCAAGGAAGGAAAATATTTACAGGACCAAAATAACTCAAATAGTCTTGTATACATTTGATCTGTGAAAGAAGGTTTTCTTTTTTTCCCTGTAGGCTGCTCCACCAGCAGCTCCACAATGCCTGGGCCTGAAACAATGGCCTTTTCTGTACTTACCTCTCTGTGGACTGAAGAAACGTGGATGAGGAAGCAAAAGAAGAACAGCTGCTTTTATATCCTGATTGTATTTCCCCTTCTCAATGCCTTGATTGCCAGAGCTGGAAAGCTAGACTAAAGACTGCAGCCAAACACCAGTTACTTATTCTGCTACATTTGGATATTCCGGAACATACAAATATAGCGGAATAAGTAACCAATGTCTGGATGCAGCCAGAATGAGGGAAGCTCTAGCTCAGGAACATGAGAAGGGCTAGAGTTTAAAGGAACTGGTCCATTTTTACATGTCTGTCATATGAATCTTGTGGTATTAGAATGGTCAAGTGTATTCTAATATCCTCTCAAGTGTTTTCAGAGAGGAGAGAAACATGTCTCTTATTCCATTTGTTCCCAGTGTGTGGCCATAACAACATGATTTTAGGGGCTGTAGCTCAGTGGTAGTGCAAGCAGCCCGGAAAGCAGAGGGTCGCCAGTTCAATCCCCGACCTCTCCCTGGAAGTAGGCAATGGCAAACCACTTCTATATCTCTGCCAAGAAAACTGCATGGACCAGGAACTGGCCACTACTTGGTGCTACCCAAGAATGGAGGAGATAACGACAAAATCTGAACCCACACCCCCCATGCCTACACAGCTTGGAAGATGCACCAGAAGCACAGGTTATTCCATAGCCTGTGGGCCACCAACAAGAAGACCCCGTCATAGCAGGTCTTATTTTGAGTGTTTCCGGCCACCCTGCACAGCGGTCCTGGCTCTAGTGCAACGGGAGGAGGGAAGCAGCATGCGCCGACCCACAGAAAGGCTGTGAGTCCTTCACTCAGGGCTCTAGCTGATCATAAGCGAGCTTCTTTGCTTCGCTCCTCAAAGATACACTGCGCCCACGCTTGGAGGTTCGGCGGTAGCTCTCAACATCCTCCCTCCCTAAACGGCAGCCCCAAGAAGCCCAACTCTCTGGAGAGGCCACTGCAAAGGAGTCCTCTGTCTCGGGTTGCTGTCCATCCACGCCGGGGAAGCCACGGTTTGGCTGTTATTGCCTTACAAGGCAGGGCCGGAGAGGAGCCAGCCAGCCAGCCAGCCGCCAAAGGGAGATGGATGGAGAGGGTGGAGTAAGCGCAGCACGCCATGCGTGGAGGCGGGAGGTGGGTCACACGCTCTTTGGGAGGGGGCGGTGTCTTGTGGATGGGGAAGGGGCTGCCCGCCCGCCCGCCCGCTGCTGCCTCCGGTAGCGTAGCATGGGCTAATGCCGGAGGGCGCTTACGAGCCACTCTCCGCAGGCAGGTGAGGAGGGGATGATGGCCGGGAGGAAGCCCAGCGGCTCAACGGCGGACGGATGGGGGGCGCTGGGGTTTCCCCCCCCCTGCTCGCCTCCCTCTCTGCCGGTGTCCACGCACACACGATGCGCGCGCGCGCTCTCTCTCTCTCAGCCCACTCCCCCCCCCGCGCGGCTCTCGCGCACCGCCCGCCAGTCTGGGAAGGGCGCGCAGGATGCGGACGCCGAAGGCATGCCAAAGCGGCGCGATTGCGGCGAAGGCGCGCGGGGCGGCGGATCGGCGCAGGGCGTGAAAAACTTGGAGAGGTAGGACGCAGCGCGCGAGCAAGGGGGCGCTCTCGGGAGGTGGGGCTGAGAGGGAAGGATCCCGCCGCTGGCTCCGGCTCCGGTTTCCGGAGCAGGCAGGGAGCATCCTCGTGGCCGGCGGAGAAGGCGGCGGCGGCGGCGGCGGCTTCGTGTCGTGTGTCCGTGATGGCGATGACTGGGGAGAGCAAGTGCGCTCCGTGCGCCCGCCCGCCCGCCCGCGCGTGGCAGAGGGATACATTCGGGCGCCTGGGCGTAAAGTTCCCACGGAGCGCTGTCCACGCGCGGCGTCTGGCGGGCGAAACGATCCGATGTATACCCGGGTCTGCGCGCCGCGTGAAGGTCGGAATGGGCTTGCCGCTCCTCGCTGCGCGTTCAAACAGGTGGCTCTCTGGGGTGGCGACGCGTTCGCCCTCCGGTCTGCCGTTTCCGCCGCCGATCGAGCCGCTTGGCCCGCCGGTCTCCGCAGGGCGGCCGCCGCTGCCCGCCGGGGCTCTCCGCGCCTCCTTCCTGCTCCTGCTCGACCCCTCGCTGCGCGCCACGCGAAACGCGTCGGATTCGCCTGGTCATTTTCAGGCCCTTCCCTTCCCGCTTCTGTCAACATTCCGCCCTTCTTCTTCTTCTTCTCCTTCTCCTTCTCCTTCTTCTTCACCGACGGCCGCATCGTCTTAAATCCATCTCGCCACAGTTTCTCCCCGTTCTTTCGCATCCAACCATCTCCAGGGGTGTTTTTCCACTTAGCACTAATGGGTGCTTAACGGGTCCTTAATGGGTCCTCTAGTGCTAGTGGAAACCCCCTCCCCAGCATTAGAGTACCCATTAAGGACCCATTAAGCGTCCTCAATGGGTACCTTAAAGGGTACTCTAGTGGTAAGTATATAATCTGCCCAAGATCAGATCTCACTGCCATAAAACAAGGTGCTCTCTGCCTCTCCCCCCCCCCCCCGACCCTGCTGGGTGTATGCAAACATTTAATACCGTATGTTAAGGACTCCAGTGTACTTGCAGGCTGTAGACACGCTCAGAACCCTTGTTTATATCTTCTCCAAGAGAGGAGTACTGCCACAACATGCATGCAGTTATATTGTCTGCCCTGCATGATAACATATTTGCTCCACCAGATGTTTTGATGCATTGTAATCTTTGAATGTCCGCATGCACATAAGCATCGTAACAGCACTGTCATATCCTGCCTTTCCCAGATTCCATTGTACTGATACAGTTCCACAAAATGCAGGCGACGTTCGCCCTCTGCCAAAGAGGTGGGCATTGCTGCCCTTCTCCCACGCACTGCCCGGAGCACGTTCCATTAATATTAATTTAAAAAGAGAAAATAGGAGCAGCTGAGCACAGTTTCTCCTTTGGATAGTTTGTCAGGCATGATGGCTGTTGCACATAATTTCTTTTTATGCACCAGGACACGTTCTAGCTCAGACAACTGGATATCCAACAGGTAGCTAAAGAGAAAGGCTTATAACGTTCAAGGTAAGCAGTGTAAATACAAGGAGAATACAGTATAATCGTGGATAGACTATTGGCATAGAAATATCTACCTCTAATCAAAGTGGGAGGTTTTAGGCACTTTCCTTATCCACAGTATGACTGCTTTTATAGGTTCCTTGTAAAGGTAAAGGGAATAAAGAGTGCATGTATAAACATAAACATGATAGCCAAATATGAGCAGCCTGCTCTAAGCCTTATATACCTGCCTCATTAGAACCTTCCATTCCACATGGGATTTTTGAAGAGGGCATTTTGCCAAGGGCACCTTTTATGACCTAGGGAACAGGAGCCAATGATGGTGAGGCCATCTGCATGGACAACTGAAAAGGGTGGATAACACCTCCCAGACTGCAAGAGCTGGTCAAAGGGACTTGTATTTGCAGATTGCTAACAGAGCCATTTTGTAACCAGGCACTCTCTTGTTCAAAACATCCTTTCATTTTGCATGTGGTACCGGTTTTCCCAGTTCTCCCTATACACTGGTAACCTCATCTGCAGCACAGAATGGAGACCCTTGTGAAGAGCACGGCCATCCATGGCTACCCAGTGAGATCTGTGTGTGTGTGTGTGTGTGTGTGTGTGTGTGTGTGTGTGTGTGTGTGTGTGTGTGTGTGGTTGCTGACATGGTGGAGAGCAAAGCAGCTAAAATGGAAGGGGTCCCAAGGGTCAGATGGGGCAGAGCTAATAGTAGGTGAGACATTGTAAGGCTGCAGTTCTATCCAGAATCACATGAAAACTGTCCTTGCTGCATTTAGTGGATTTTATGCATACATATGCCAACTGTGAGCTGAAACACCTAAAGGAGAAAGACAGAGTTGGACTACTCAAGCTCCAAGCTACTGAGAGTGATGGAGCATTGCCCTCTTTGTCATTATGGGCCAGCAGTTGCTGTACCTGGGCTGGGTTTAGTTTGATCTTCAGCAGGTTTCTGGTACTGAAGGCTACTTGCCTTCAGTACCTTAAGCACAATGAATTATGGAGATATTTTATAGCCATGAAGAACCTTCAGCTAATTCTTAATTTTGATGGGTAAGGACTTCTTTGCTGCAGGGACCCTGGGCATTTACATCTCCTGCATACCACATTCAACCCTCCTCCAGATCCATGTCAGGTTTCCCAGTAGGAAAATGGAGCAAAAATAAGATGGAAACTGTATTCTGTACTTGACTTGAAACAATTCCAGCCAAGCTCTGTGTGCCTGGGATCCCTTCTGGAAGTATTTCAGCTGGTAGCAGTATGTTCCTATGTAGGTAGCCGGGTGCCGTAAGATGGATTCCCTTTTGTAGTAAGATGCTGATGGTCATGGCATCATTATGCTCAGTTAAAACATAAAGTGTGGGGTATCTGGATCAAAGGAATACTGGTTTGGGGTATGGGTGTGAGAAGAAGCTGGCTTAAAATGAAGAAGCCCGGGGCCTGTTCGCACTTGGCCTTTTTCTGGAGTATATCTCAGGATAGGGTTCTGTGGTCTGCATGCTAATGCAGACTCTGGGAGGCCTCACTTGGGACACCCTATAGCCTGCACTAGCATGTGAACAGCAGCGCCCTGTTCCAGGATATATTCCAGAATAAAGCCAAGTGCGAATAGGTCCCCGGTATCTCCCAATCATGCATACAAGTGCCCTGCTATTTCTGTAGTACCTTCTGAAAGCATGTTAAGTGATGTGACTTAAAACATCTAGTCTAACATCTCTCACACAGTTGCTCTGGACATTTTTATGCAGGAGATGAAGGCAGAACCTTCACCTGCTCTCAGTTCCTTGCAAATGTCCTTTTGAGGCCTCCTGACTGCCTCTCCAACCTGGAGGCAGTATCTAACCATCCATTCTAGTAGCCATTGATCCATCTGCTCTCTATGAGACCCTTCCTTGGCCTAATACTTAGGCTACCTCCAGATGGCGAGAGTCATCTAAATAAGATGTTGCATTTGCCTCTTGCCGTATTCCAACAGATGGGAGCAGCAAACCCCTGCTTACCTGAACATCTGGCAAGCAGCAGTCGTGATTGGCCAAAAAGGGACAACTGGAAGGCAGCCAAGTGCCTGTTGCTTTTTTTGTGTTGTTTTTTTCATGCTTGGTTGGTTTTCAGGAATCTCTTGGACCAGTCATGTATGCTACTCACCAGAAGCATAGGTAAGCAAGACTGATACAGGAAACTCAGCACCGTTGCTGGATTTTCGGTAATAGTGTTGCAATGCATTTTTTGCTCACTATAATTGACTTTGTGTTGATTTGGGTATGTCTGGCATTCCCAGCGCGGTGCCAAGAGTTTCATGGGTTTTGTTTCTTGTCTGGAGGCAGTCTCCATTCGTTTGTTCGTTCGTTCGTTCATTCGTTCAGTAAAGTCTGGAGGTTCATATTTTGGCAAGATTTGTGGCCCTTTCTGTACTTACTTGTTAATCCAGATCAAGGAGCTGTTAAGAGCACCTCATCTGCATGGGAGTAGAGTAGATCTGGATCAGAACTGTGCTAAGGGCTCACTAATCTGGATTAGTGGTAGACCAGATAAATCTAGTCTACATCTGTGCTTGTACTCTTTACCACACGTTTGCTGTTCTGAAGCACCCCCCCCCCAATGCAGATGCCTTCGTCTGTGGCTGATATAGATCTAGCTAATGCGGATTAACTGAGGTAAGTGCAGAAAGGGCCTGTGTTACTCTAGTGTGGAACAGTTTTCGCCCTTCTGATCAGTTTCTCAATTCCTTTGTTCAGTGATTTTTTTTCAAGCCCCGTCTTATCATTTCGTTTTTCATTAGGCTTTTCCCTGATGCTATTTCTGTACTTGAGTTACAAAATAGTCACTAAACATTTGACTTCGCCTATTTCCTTTTTTTATTCTGGAAATTAATCAGTGAAAACTCTCTCTCTCCCAATAGCTGTTTAGTTTTTGGCTGGTGTACGTGACAAATAAGCAGCTTGTTTAACATCTATTTGTTTAGCTCCACCTCCTTCTTTTTCAGTCAACAATCATTTGTGCTTCCAAATGTCGTTTGTGGGGCTCCTGCCATATCCCATGACATTTATTCCTCATTTTCTTCATATAAAGGGGGGGGTTGGCATTTTAAAAATGTAATTTTTCCTTAAACAGATTTTGCTGTCTTTTGCTCAGGCTTGTCAACTGATAGCCTGAAGGATAGTTTCTGCATTCCATAGTGCAGAAACCAGCAGGCAAAGACTTTGATAGGATCACAGGCATATTATGAACGTCTGAGATCCACAGCGGGATAGGCTGGGAGTGTCCAGCTAAATTTGGTACCTCAGGGCTTGAGTCCATTCATTCTTTCCCCTGCACTTCATGTTCCAGTTCAAAGTTGGCTAATGTGTGCTTGGGAAGAAGGGATGCAGGATTGCTTCCCAACACCTTCCCAGATTAAAATAAGGGCAAAACACTTCTTGAATGTTATTGGTGTCTCCAAGAAGTTGCCAGAGGTTGACTCTGCTTTGATGGTAACCAAACAAGAAATGTTTAGCACAGATTATGTTTAAGGGATTTGAATAGATGTGTTTTCTTCCCACCATAGCAGATTTTGACTATAATTATTATGAAGTATAAAACTTAAGCATGGGGCCTTGGGCCTTTTTTGGTTACAGCAGATATATGCCTTCTGGGTAGTGAGCCGTGTTGAAGTGGCAGGTCAGCAGGAGATCGAAGCTAAAGTTGCAGTGTTTTATGGGACTTATTTCTGAGTAGACAAGTATAGGATTGCACTGTTCATTGTTAATGCAAATAGCCTATAGGTGATCCTGCAGTGGCCTGTATACTGGACCAGAAAGTGGACCTTTCCTTCTGTATGCTTATGTGATTGAAGGGAGATCTTGGGAAGCGTCACCAGCATGAAGAAGAGAAGCTCCTACTATGCTTGCTGGCCCAGTATACTGGCCAGTGTGGAATTGCTCTAAGTGGAAGATGTGTAGTCTTCCTGGATGGCAGCTTTGAAAAGATTGTAGATGATGGAAGAGAAGGACAGGTGAGCTCCAGTCCCTCCGGAGTAGTTTCCACATGCCTGGCATTGCTACCATATCTGCTCTCTTCATTAAGGCAAGGCATTGCTAGGCTACAGCTTTCTTACTCCTGAGCACTGAATATCCTGGTAACGGCTGGCATACAGCAACATCTGGAAAGCCACAGTTTCTTTTGTACTGAGCCATGTGGAAAGTCAGAGGTTTCTGGGAAAGATGGCAGAACCTTTAAATAATCTGTGTAAGGGACAGGAGAATGATATCTTCTAGACATCATAGCAGGACTAGTCAGGACCTCTTGTGTGCCTAGAAGCTGTCTGAGGTGGAGCAAAAAGTGGCACCCTGTTGTACCAAGTCAAAAACGCATTTCGGCATGAGAAAATCCCTCAGATGTTTTGTCTCCTGAATGGCAGCCAATGTTTACCAACTGCAGGTTACGTGGCTGAGTGCTGGCTTTTCCTTTGTAGCATTCGGATCCGCTGCCTTAGGAAGCAGCCTTTCCTTGCTGAATGGTTGTTCCAGCCTTGAGGTTGGATGGTCATCCAGGCAGCAGATCCTGAGCAAGCCAAGGGTGATAAAGTGGGAGACAGTTGTGCTATGAAGTGGAAATGCAGAATATCATCTAGAGGTCTTCCTAATCCATTCACCTCAGCAACAAGAGCAAGTCTATATGGACTGTGCCTCAGTTAGTACATTTGTATTCATGTCCCATAATAATTGTTTCATTTTCTTCCAAGGGCACCCAAAGTGTTTTGCTTCAGTTTTCTTCAGATCCCGGCATCATCAGATGGAGGATGTTTGTAGCCCCGGAAGCCGTGGGAACCAGCTGACCCCATTTCCCTGATCTGTTTTGTATGTGTGTATATGAGTGAGTGTGCGTGTGTGAGAGAGATTTAGTCTTGCTTCCTATGTTTCCATCCCCAGCTATTCCTGCACCGTCTGCTTGTAACTGTTCGCGATGCCACTCGGGAAAGGCTGGAAGAAGAAAGTTGAGGATATCACCAGCGTCTATGACATCAAAGAGAAGCTGGGCGCGTGAGTGAATAAAGGCCTTATAAGATACCTGTGGGGACATACTTTGCTGTGTGGGTTCCGCAGATGGTTCTTATTTTGGAGAGGCACTGCACCAACCTTCCTTACACCAGCCTTTCTTATACCTTCTTCACACCAACCCCTTTGCTCTATGTGTTCTGACTCATTGCCTACTTTTTATTAAATCTTATCACTGCTTTCCTCCCTTACCTTTGCATTCCTTCCTACTAGATGGCACCAAGAAGGACCTGGAGAGGTTTCTGTCATGAGGCCATGTTTGATTTCTCATCTTCTAGCTTGTGATGCCCTTTGCCCTTTGCCCTTCTGGCCTTGTTCTCACAGCTCTGTGTTCTTTTGGAAGCTGAAAGCATAGGTGCTTTTGCTGCCATACAAGCGAGTGAGCAGTAGGTGAGGAGTTTAGAAGCTTTGTTGTCTTACTTCCAGGTACAACACTGGTGGATCTTTAAAAAAAAAGATGTTGAAACTTATTAATTCTATAGTGCTGGATGCCTTCAGTTGGCACTCCTGCTCTTAGCAGGCAACAGGTGCTTCTGGAAGGCCAAGGGCTTCTGCTTTTCCCTCTTCTGGTTTTTCAAAAGAAGGGATAATCATCCTTCCTACTCTATGATGGACAGTTAAGTTGGGGAGGGGGACAGAAGCAGTATTGGTATAATGCTGCAAAGACACAAGTACAAGCTCTTGGGGTTGTGGAGTCCAAATATCCCCACAAACATCATGGTAGAAGCACTGTTGACAATGCTTCGATAGAATAAAGGTTGCTGCTGCGAAAGGCGCCTGTTTGCTTTTGGGGGTGGGGTGGGGCTTTAGGCAACCATTGTTTTCTCACGCATAGAAAATGTCTGACTTCTGGGGCTATTTCCTGAATTTGACAAAATGGCTATGGTTGGAAACATTGAAGCTGAGGAACAAGAGGAACAAGCGCGCACCCACAAAAGGAAAACTTCCATTGACAGGAACTGGCAGGTCCTGCCTAAGAAACACAGCAGGTTCCGGGGAAGTGGGGACCCTGGTGTGGCCTCCTTCCGGCACCAAGTTGGCAATTGCTGCTGTGCTGTGTTTGGCTGCTTAGAAGGATGGCTAGAAAGGTCGAAGAGAATTGGAGGTTGCTCTGCAACTGGGGGACATGAGAGTAAGCTTGGGTAAGAGTAGTGGGAGCGTAAGGATGAATCACGAGGATAGAGGGGGCTGTTGTCCGTTGGGGATGGGAAGCTTGGGGGACAAGTTGGTTTACCTGGAAGTGGATTCAGAGGGGTCCACCCAGGGAGCACTAAAGGCAGATGAGGCGCTATAAACCTACATGAAAACGGCCGCTTCTGCAACTAATGGAGTATGTTCTCATTTGACGACCCTGAACTGAAACAGTCAGGAAGGAGGAAGGGAAAAGCTATGAGTGTAGTTGGTGGCCTTCCCCATGTTTTGGGGAAGCTGAACTATGGCGTGAAAGTACTTTGATGTATATGAAGATACTTACCCCTTTGGACGCTGGTGCTTTTTGCTGATCTCAGAGCCTGATGGTACAAGTTAAAAAAAATTGTTTTAGAATGGATTGGTAACAGTTGGAGGCCCCTGGGACATTCTGTAGCCTGGGATCCTGGATAGCTGCCCTGCAGCCCTCCTTTGAATGGCACTGTGGTGGGACATGGGAGTGCACCATGTTTATTTGCACTATATAAGCCAAGCCCCATGCTGGGTCTGCTCCACGCTCTCGTCTGCTGCACCAGCCATGGGATGCTCGCGCACCTCATTCTGCAGAGAGCATCCGACCACATGCAGGAATGCAGCAGCCAGTCTGATTTGCTTCATTTGCATGCTGCCATCCCATTGGCTAAGCCGCTCCCAGACATATCTGACATGCAGAGGACAATAATAGACCAGGAGTCTGAGACTAGAGGTGGGGGGAGTAGGAGCCACTGTTGGGTTAACCCTTTCTAAACCGGAATAACAAAAAATCATCCCCCCCTTCCAGTGTATGTCTGTGCGTACACAGGGGCACTGGACTTTGAACACCCTATCAGAAGGACATGCAAGTTATGCCCATCCAGAAGCATCCACACAGTCTCATGATTGCATGTTTTTTTTCCTCCCAAGAACCAAGTGATTTTGCTGCTCAGATGCAAGCCAACTTCCATGTTGTCAGTTTAAATACATGTTGGAGACTCTACACTTGCATAACAATTATCACGTCATCAAGAAATACTACGCAGACAGCGGATGGACATGGGTGAATAAGCTATAGCAGGGACTTTGGTGGCATGGTGTTAGCCTTTCCTCTTCTATGATCACATTTGTTCCCCTTTGTCCCATCAAAAAATCAAAACAAAACTATAAAGTTCTATCTGATCAGCAAAAAAAATCTACCTGCCAGCGTTAGGATTATCAGTGACAGGAGCGTTGCACCTATTATCAATTTCTCCGGATACATTTTGAAGTTAGCTGAGATCTAGAAGAAAGCAGGAACTAATGTGAAGAGGCTCCAAAATCATTGTGCTGTATTTCAAATGTCACACATTGCAGATGTTTACCAACAGCATCCTTTTCCTCCATCTACATCTGAACATTGTACAGAGCCCAGAAGCTGATAAATTGTTCTGTGGGACTTCTGTTTTACTTATCTGGGAGCAAGCTGTGTTGAACTGGTGTACTGATGTGAAGAAAAGACCCTGGTGTTCAGTTACAACTGCACAGCAGTTTTGTGTAGTTTCTTTTCAAAATGGGCCATGTCTTTATTTGGTGATCTTTGTGATCTTATGAGAAGGGCTTTCAGACAGTTATTTTTTAGAAGGTATCATGTTTGAATCTTTTTGCTCATTTTTCCTGTGGACATCTGCTTCTCACCTAATAGCATCATGGCTGGAAATCTTGTTGTGCGGCCATGCATACGTATAGGCATTTGAGAGAGTGAAAACACATATCTGAATCTTGATCTTGCCTGACTTTAACTGTTCTATCTTTTCCTGCCAGAGGAGCATTTTCAGAGGTGGTCTTAGCACAGGAGCCTGGATCTCAACACCTTGTGGCCCTCAAGTGCATTCCTAAGAAAGCTTTGCGGGGCAAGGAAGCGGCAGTGGAGAATGAAATTGCTGTGCTCAAAAAGTGAGTGAGAGCCTGTCTTTCTGTGATTTTCTCAGAGTAGACAATGTACAGTGTTTTCAAGTCAATAGGTTTTATTCCCAGACTCCTAGATCTTGCCATTTGGATGCCTAGTTCTTGAGGCAACCTGAGATGCTTTATACACCATTGTAGATGGTGCCTCATTTAGTTGGAGTTCAGCATCTTGAATACATATTAATTATGTTTACATTTAATATCTTAGAATGTGGTCAGATAGGGTTTTCTTTGGTCACCCTTTAAGAAAAACTGTCCCTTCTATACACACACACAAAAAAAACCCTGACAAACAGTTTAAAGAACGAGTCTACTCATTTTTCCTCATATCAGTGTTATTCACCTCCAGGTTTGACAGCATCTTCCCTGATAATGCATGCTTGCCATTGATTGGCTAATTGTTCAGATTTCCATGGGCCTGATGGGTTGCTCACTGGCACTATTTGTTCCCATGTTGTGATTGGCTATACTTCTCTTATTTGTCCTTACGTAGCTTCCTGCCCAATCTGAGTAAAAGAGATGGCTTCAGTGTTATTAAACCCTAAGGAGCCCCCTTAGGTAAGGTGAATTTAGGGAGAAAGTGTATAGACCCTCAAATTCACCCAGATGACACTTCTTTAGCAGTGCCTAATTGCACCCTCACTTTCCTTCCAAAGAGTCCAGTATAGCATATAAGTCCTTCTTCTCTTTTCCTACTCCTCACCTATCTTATGAGGCAGTTTAGGCTGGAAAGTCAAGACCAAACCAAGGGCCACCAGTACAGTGAGTGGGGGTTTCAGCTTGGATGGTCAAGTGATACAGAGATGTGTGCCAGTATCACTCCAGGTGTTCTGGAACTACAACTCCCAGCATTCTGTGCCAGCCTGCTGTTGGTTGAATGCCTAGAGAATATCAGGAGGACAGCAGTTGCACACCTTTGTCTATTGAAAAGAAGGATAATCCCTCTCCTCTGCAATACTTTCTTCCTTGAATACTTTAATTTCAGCAGGTTTCAGTTTGCAAGCTGAAATTTCTTCCTGTGCATTACTATTAGAAGAGCAGAGAAAAGCTCTCCCTTTTTAATTCAAGCTTTCGTTCCCCTCTCAGTCCTCTGGGGTGACCTCTCTCAGAATCAAGAGAGAATTCAGGATTGTTTTTTCCTTTTTCTCTCTCATCCAGGCCTGTGCCCTTTATCTTTTGTTAATCTCACTTGTGATTTCAGGATCCAGCATGAGAACATTGTGGCTCTGGAAGACATTTATGAAAGCCCCACTCATCTATACCTAGCAATGCAGCTGTGAGTAGCTACCTTCTCCCTTTTTGTGCTTTGAGTTTGGCCCTGGATTTCAGGCCTGGTACGGGTGTGGGTGCACCCAGTGCTTTAGAAAATGGCTGATTGGAGAGTGTGAGTGAGCACAGCAAAGGTTATAGTTATTTTTATATGGACCTCACCTATATAGAAAAGCTGGAGAGAAAAGGGCAGCAATATTCACGTTATATTGTGTGCTGTAGGTTGTAAAAACCTCCACACAGTACCCATTAGCCTGGTGTAGGCTACGTAATATTCACACAAAAGCTACGTGTGTTGTAATTTTCTTCAGGCCTGTCTTGGACTGAAGTCACATGAGTGTCACAAAACATGTAATATGAAGAGGCGGCCTTTGGATAGTTTTGGCATGACAAGAGGTCATTAGGTCATTCGCATGCTGCATCCACACAAAGATTGAACAGAGATACCTTCTGTTGTCAGATTGTCCCTACCTGTAAGTGTCCTTGAACCAGCTGCCACACATGTGCTGAATGGAGCAGCTCCATGCCAACTTATATTTATATATTTGAATTTTTATCCTACCCTATACCAAAAGGTCTCAGGGTGGTTTACAACATTAAAAACCAGTGAACATAAAAAAAAAGAACATTAAAACCATAAAACCTTATCCATCTCCTCTGTCTTTCCCCCTCCTCTGGACTTGTTTCTTGGGGCCACCACAGTGATTAGTTGGCTGTCCTGGAGTCCCATTCCCCCAAGTATCAGTCGAGTAACAGAAACATCCTGATCAAAATTTTCAAAATATCCAAATATAACGGAAGAAGTTTGAATGCAGCGAAAGCATGAATGTTCTGGAACAGCCATGCTTTATCCTGGAATATCCACCTATAGTGGAATAAGTAAGTGCTGTCTGGATGCCACCAGCGGTTCAGAAGATGAACCTGTTTCTGGCTTGCAGGGTGACAGGAGGAGAGCTCTTTGATCGAATCATCGAGAGGGGCTACTACACTGAGAAGGATGCCAGTCACCTCATCCGGCAGGTGTTGGAGGCGGTGAACTATCTTCACGACCTGGGCATCGTTCACCGAGATCTAAAGGTGAGAATGCTTGGGAGCTGCCTCCATTTTGGTAGATGACGGAAAGAATCCCCAAATACTCCTGTATTCTTCCAAAATACCCCTGTGTTGTCAGCAAGGAGTCCTCCAGTGCTTCACAGCAGTGGTGCAGTTGTACCACTCTCCTGGGAGATGGTGAATGAGCCCTTACAATCCTTTACCTGAGGATTTGATTGGCATGTTGTTGAACTTTGTTGTTAATGATATTCTCACATGCAGTGATGTATCTGTTGGAGCTTTGTGCAGGGCTCAGTGGATACAGGCATAGATACAGGCAAATAAGAGACCCTTTTCCTTGCCAGGAGCATGATTGTGCTCTTTGCAGTGCTGTTTATGAAGGAGGCCTTTTCTGCATTAATCTTGAGTTAATACGGATCAGTATGCCCAGAATGACCTGATCCACTGATCAGATTTCATGGAGGCATGGGCCGGACCGGTACCATCTGCACTGATGACACTAATCTTGTCCATGGCTCCTAGCCTCCTAGCCTGAAGGTGGTGAGTTTTGATGGCATGCTATGGTGTGCCATTCAGAAGCAGCCTCTGGTGGTTCCAGATCAAGGAGGTGTGCCACCTGCATGCTTCCCATGATCCAGAATAAGATCCTTGGCCTGGCTGTAGACCTGATTAAATGGGTCTACAATAGATCCAGATTAATTGTCTGTTAATCCAGGCCTGGTTCTATCTTGTGCAGACGGAGACCACCTTGATTTGCATTAATGTGTGAATGGGAGGCCCATGAACCCTATTAAGACTCCTTAATCCAGATCTAAAGGGCCCTAATTTTGTTTTCCTCTCCCAACAGCCTGAAAACCTCCTTTATGCTACTCCGTTTGAAGATGCCAAGATTATGATAACAGACTTTGGGCTGTCTAAGATTGAGGCTGATGGCATTATGTCGACAGCTTGTGGCACCCCTGGATATGTGGGTAAGAGGAGTGATGAAGAACAGCAGCTATATAGGCTGGAGGGTATCAGATGAGTAGCACTTTCCTTACAGTAACATGTAAATCCACCTGTTCAACCCTCCTCAGCTGTTTTGTCTTCAAAGATAAGGAGGATACAGATAGAAGAAGAGTGGTGGCTGCCACTTCTGAGCATACAGGAAATGCTTGAACCAGTGCCTGCCACTTAGTCTTCTTTGAAGTCCACACTACAGCTGCAGATCCTTTTTCATCCAGCCTGCCGTGGTACTGGGACTTCAGAGAAAGCAGATGAACCAGCGTACTCTAGTCTTCAGTGAACCCCATGCTGTTGCTAATGCAGAAGAAAAATTAATAGTAATAGTAATAGTAATAGTTGGTTTTTATACCCTGATTTTATCACTCTTTAAGGGGACTCAAAGCAGCTGACAAACCTCTATTCTTCTCCCCACAACAGACACCCTTTGAGGTAGGTGGGGCTGTGAGAGCTCAGAAAAGAGAGCTGTAACCTGCCCAAGGTCACCCAGCTGGCTTTGTGGGGGAGCACAGAATCAAATCTAGAAACCTCCAGATAAGAATCTGACACTTTAGTCATAAGACAAGACTGGCTCACGTTAAGGTTGTACTGAGTTGAGAGAACACGGTGCACAAAATGTAAATGTCTGGTTGCACTGCTGAAATGGGTCTCCTATGGAGCTCCAAAGGCCCAGGAACTTTGATTACTGGCTGTCAGAGCCTTTGAAGCCAGTAGTGATGCTGGGCCGGAACAGCTGCCCCAGTGTGGACAGCTTGTTACAGTCCAGGGAAGGCTCTGTCTCTAGCCCGGATCAGCAGTAGCATATGGCAAGTGCAGAAAGGCCTTAGTGGCCTTGCCCTCTCCCACATCAGCCACGCTGGGTTTGGCATCACTGGATTCAAGAACAGAGTGCAGCATGAGGCTTTGCTGTCAGGTTTTGTCATCACCAGTCCAGGGTGTAGGGTTAGGCTTACTCAGGTTCTCGGTATATGTTATTGAAGGGGTAGCATCACAGAGGAGAGGGCTGGTATTAAGCAGAGTGGTTAAAGAAGAGGTCAGCGCTACAGGACCAGCAAGATCTTGCATGAGATGGGCAGGGTATGTGGCTTTAGTGAGGTTTGTGCACTTTGTTGTGGCGGGTTGAATTAGAAATGGTGCATTAGGAAGCAGCCCATGTCTTCCTTTCATATTGTGTCTTTCACAGCCCCTGAGATCTTGGAGCAGAAGCCATATGGAAAAGCTGTGGACTCCTGGGCCCTTGGTGTCATCTCCTACATCTTGTGTGTATCAGTGCTGGGAGAAAATATGGGGAGGAGGCACTGTGTATATATTTCCATGCACATCTGTGGACTTGTTCCTAGGGAGCAGTTCCCTCTTGCAAAGACTGCATAAACAGGATTGGGTGTCAACCCACAAGGTTCTTGAAACTGGCATTAACTGCATGCAACATTGTCATCACAGCACATTCAGTTTGCGTATGCACACATGCGCACACATGAACATGTGCTGCCTCTCACACAAATTACGGGCTGTTGTGCAGAATCTGCCTATTGCAAAACCCCAGATAGGGAAAATGTAACATTTCCCCGTGGGACGGTTGAATGCACATTTAAACAGGCCCTGAAATGTGATGCTTTTGGTCCACTTTGCAGGCTTTGCGGCTACCCCCCTTTCTACGATGAGAACGACTCTGAACTTTTCAACCAGATTCTGAAAGCAGAATATGAGTTTGATTCTCCATACTGGGATGATATCTCTGAGTCAGGTGAGTGCAAAACAGGCCAGGAGGGAGAATATGTGTGGGTGTAAGACTGCAGGAGGTGGAGAAAGTGTTCTGCATCACCTCTGATTCAGTGTGGGGTTGGCAGTTCTTTCATTATGATTCTACGCAGACATCAGGGCTTTACTAAGGATAAGGTACAGGAGAACAAGCCACAGTCTCATTATTGGTCCTTGGAGCATGAGTGCGGTCATCCCTCATGTAATACTGTATGGTTTTGTACAGCACATTTTGCTCTTACACAGTCAGTTAAATGGAGCTTCTCATTAAGTGCAGTTCTGGAAACTTGCAACGCCACGATTTGGCTTCTGGACTGCCATTAATTTATACTGGTAATCTAGGGCTGAATCCACACATATTAAAAGAAGAATACCGTGCTAGTCAGGTAAGGTAGTAGCGTGGCAGTGGCCATACGTACTTCAAGTCCTGGAAAAGCCCCATAGTGGGCCAGCAGCACTTGAAAAGTGCATGGGCAGGGCAGGTTGGATCACCATGGCAGTATTCAGTGTGCACTTGGATATTGCCATGGTTATCTGGATGCTGCACACAACTGAGTAGCTGCAGTCACATTGCCACACCCACTTGGTGTGCTGTACCTGGAAAAGAGTGTGGATACAGCAACAAGAAATGAGATAGTTGCTCCATCCACACTTGTGAGTATAACTGCCTGTGAATGAGACTTCATGTCCTCTGGATATCAGGCAGCACATTTTTGACTGCTTTTGTTTCCACACAGCAAAAGATTTCATCCGACATCTTCTAGAACGTGACCCTGAGAAACGATTCACCTGTGAACAGGCCCTACAACATCCCTGGTAAGTCCCACCCAAAGGGGTTGCATTGTGATCTTAAAGGTAATGAGAAGGTTTCCACCTCAAATACAGGAAGCTCATAGTATAGCCGCAGCACCTCATTGCAAAACTATGTATGCTGCATTCATTAGAAAATAGAAATGCCCTTTATTTCATTAGTAGAGTTATCTTAATTTCTAGTATATAGTTGCAGTATTAATTGAGTTTTAAAAACAGGATCCTGATTATGCTGTGTGGGCCAGTTTGAATATGAACCGGTTTAATTCAAATTGGGGGTGCTCAATCCCTTCAAATTTGAACCAAATCACTCCAGGTTCAGGGAAACTGCTTCAAATTGAACCAAACTAGGAGGGTTGGTAGAACCAGTCAAACACCGCAGTTCAAACTGAACCAATTCATGTCCATTGCTACTTTGCTCTTTTAAAAGTGCTTTTTTAAATAAAAGCTTTTTTTGTTTGAACTGGTTCAAATTTCCATCAAACCTGTTCAGAGTGGTTTTGAATTCAGACAACCACTCAAGGTTCAGTTCAATTTGAATAAAAGAGCTCTTTTACAATTCATGGAGATCTCTAGAAGGCACTGGCAGCCCCCTTAATTCTTCTCAGAACCTTTCCACAAAACACTGATCAAATGCCACAATGAGCAACATGGACGGCATTAGGCCAGGCAGCTATTTAAGCAGTGAGTGCTAGACATCAGTGCAGAAAATGACATTGCCATTCTTTCCAGCTCCAAATTACTCAGGTCAGCTTGAAAATATTTCTTTTAATATGTCTTATTTAAAGAGAGTGTTTGTGTATGCCCATTTTGAACATATTGAAATCCATGATCAAACGTGAGGAATTGCCAGGCCCTTTCTGCACTTACCTTGCTTAATCTAGATTAGCTAGATCTGGACTAGCTAAATCCAGCAGAGGCATCCAGGTGGGCAGCTTCAAGGGCAATGCGAAGACACTTTCACCATAGATGCGAGGTGTTTTCACAAGCACTACAAAGACACTATGTACTGCCGTCAGCACAGTCACTGTTGTGGAGGTACTGTGAAGGTGCACTAGGCCCATGTCCTTCCTAGATCTGTTCTATCTGCAGATGCCTCTTCTTTGACCAGGGTAGGGATTTAGACTACATTTATCTGGTCTGCCATTAATCTGGATCAGTGAGCCCTTAGCACACTCCTGGGGCGTTTTCGCACTTCCCTTCCCATCTGCTGGATGGGAAAGAAACGCAATCACCCAACATTTAGTCACCTACAGCCTAAGCCCTGCGTCATTGGTCACTCACCTGTGATTGATCCCGGGGATGGTCCTCTTCAGGGCGCCACCATCTCGACTGCAGCACCCTCCGTGACTGCACATGAGTCAGTGCCGTCACCACGATGGCGCTGATGCTCTGCACAGTTGCAGTTGCATCAGGGGGGTAGCAGAGCTGTTCAACAGAAGAGCAAATGCTTCACGGCTGGACGCATCAGATAAGCTTTGGGGGAAGGTTGGGGAGGTTGCGGAGCACGATTTTGTGCTCCAGACCTAATCAACAATTAGGCAACTTCTGGGAAGGCAAGGGGTGCCTGAAGGCTCTAGCAGCTTCCTCTAGATGCAGATGCTGTTCCCCAGACATTGCCTAATTGTTGACTATGGTTCGAAGTGTAAATCGCCCCCCCCCCACCCGATCCGGATCTACTCTACTGCTATGGAGATGATGTGTAGTAAGCAGCTCCTTGATCTGGATTCCTGTGCAAACAACATGTTCTTAGCAGTTCCTTAATCCTGATTAACACATAAGTGCAGAAAAAAACTGTGGTGATCCAGTTGTTGAAGGTCTCCCTCATATTTTATTTGGTTGCCCATTGTATTTCTCAGTAAGATTAACATGTGTGTAGCCTTTCTTGAAACACTTGACCTGTCGGGATGCTGAGGGGAACTTGTCTTATTTCCTACAGAGAGAATATGTCCAAGTAACTCACAAGACTGCATTATTTATTACAAGGGCTGAACATTTTACCAATAATTTTTTGGAGAAAAATGGGTTGCTTTGTTCTGGGGATGGGGGAGTGGTTGTCCAGTTTTGTTCTGATTTTGCTTTTTCCAGCATTTGGTATGGGCATATGACTAACTAATAAACTGAAATGGAAACTATTAGCAAATCAAGGGGTCAGGATGTCTTCTGAGTGGAAAACAACTGCCTTGACTCAGGGGCAGATCATGCATACCGCCAAGAGAAAAAAGTAATATGATTAAATAAAACAGTTGGGTCTGTTTTTTTTTTCACAGGATCTCTGGGGATACAGCTCTAGACAAGGATATTCATGGCTCTGTATGTGAGCAGATTCAGAAGAACTTTGCTCGCAGTCAATGGAAGGTAAAAAGCAACATAGAGCTTTTATCCCAAAGTACTGCAATCATTTCTGAGATTAATTAAAGCAACTGGATCAGTGCTTGTTGCTGGAGAACCACATATCTCCAGCAATAGCTTGAGGGTGCATCCCCAAGCAATTTAAAGTGTGCTAAAACTCTTCTTTTGCCTCTGAGCGCCCCCATGCCAGGGTTTTTAACGAGCTTCCAGCGCTACAAAAGCAGGAAAACCCGCGACAAAATATGTGCCCTTTAAAGAAGACTTTCATTGCTCTTTTTGGAAGTCGTGGGTTTTCCTCGCAGCATTTATCTTGGGGACGCTCTGTGGCAAAAGGGACAGGGATTGCTGCACACACAGCCATAAAGCAATCACACATCTGCTGCAGTTTCCCTCCTTCCCTCTCTAAAGCACAGAACTTTCAAAGAGCCAGAATTTCAGAGAATTGCAACATTGTTATTAGACGTGAAGTGGGTGTATTTAAAGTCACCACTGCTCTAGCGGGTGGATTTAGACAGTGATCTGTGAAAGTTCTAAGAGTGAATGAACAAACCAACATCAGGCAGATGGCTGCAGCCCGCACGGGAAGCCATTTCGGGGGACGGAGATCTGGGAGACGAACAGAGAAATGATGGCTATTTTTCCTTTGAACAAGAGAGGGGACGGGGAGAAAAAAATGCAGGCAAAGAAAACATGCTTCCGTGGGGACAGAAGGTGCGTTTTAAACGTGCATTTTTCTGAGCAGGGCACTTTTAAAGTCCACTTGAATAGAGTGACAGTAGAGGGAGACTAGAGAGGCAAATAAGTCTTTTGGGGATGCAGCCTGAGTGTAGCAAGAGGGTGACAAAATGGACGTGTAACCCTGTCACAATTTGCCTTTCCCTCCACACACACTTGTTTGGGTGTCCATCTTAAAATCTGTTGGGATGCCGGGTCTGTTCCAAATACTTTAGAATGAAGAAGAGGAAGAAGAGTTGGCTTTTCTACCCCACTTTTCTCATGTACTTCAGGGGACTCAAAGTGGCTGATAAAGCCTTCTATTCTTCTTCCCACAACAGAACACCTTGTGAGGTAGGTGGGGCGTGAGAGCTCAGAAGAGAGCTGTGACTAGCCCAAGGTCTAGCTGCAGAATCAAACCTGGTATTTCTAGATAAGAGTGGCTCCCTAGCCACTAGACTAAACTGGCTCAAAATGGGGCAGAAGTCTCCACAGAGGCTTCCTTCTTTTGGATATTTTGGTGAGGTCTCCCTTCTATAGAGGTTGATTTTGGATGCATGGAAAGGTGCCTTCTAGGAACTGAGGGCTGGAATGCAGAGACTCTGTTTTACCAAGGGTGCAGCTCTTGCATGGGTGCCTGAGGGAAGGTGCCATGATCTCCACTCTGAAACACACCTATGTGTCTCCTTTCCTGGTCTGTCACAGAAGCCTCAGACATCAGTTTATACAGTAGATGTAGCTGGGATTCTTTGCCCCATGTGCATTACTTTGTAATAACTAAGACTGAAGTGCATTTGGCACTTCGTTGTCCACTTACCTATTGTCAAGAGATCCCTCTGGAGGTCTTTGCAGTCTCTTTCAGTTTTTACCCCCTAAATAATTTAGTGTTGCCAGCAAACTCTGTGATTTGACTGTTTACCCCTACTTCTAGACCATTTGTGAATAAATGAAAAAGCATGGGTCTCAATACTGAACTTTGGGGAGCCCATTTTTTACTTCTCTCCACTCTGAAAATTGTCCATTTATTACTATTCTGTTTCCTGTCCTTTAGCCAGTTAGCAGTCCATGACTGATGAGTTTATTCAAGAGTTTTTGATGAGGGACTTTGTCAAGAGCCTTCTGAAGCTTTCTTTCTTTCTTTCTTTCTTTCTTTCTTTCTTTCTTTCTTT